>JAQFXW010002664.1:0-12789 GCA_034693945.1 Dendrobaena attemsi
CCCATCATTACTATTCCCCTATAAAAATAGAGACAAATAATTTAAATAGGGCTAGGTGTATTTTTAACTTGTAAAATATAACGCGACCGAAATGAAAAGTAAGGGAATGAGGTTCTTGAAAATTGTTGAAATGAGATTGGTGGGATTTCGGACTTTGGGACTAAAAGGTCATCTGCTTTTTTGGCTCATAGGCCTACATAGATATTGTTGGGATTTCGAACGTGGGCTATGCGTATGAAAGATTCTAACCTGTGACTTTGAGGTCACAAGGCTTAGTAACCAAACATTCCACTAGACCACTACGCCACCACGTCCAATCTGAGGGTGAAAACGAAGAAGCAGAAAGTTCAAAGCAGGCTTTAGCATCATTTCCCCCCTGGGGAACGATCTGAGCTTACTTGACATCTAGCGAATGAATAACGTGAGAGTAAACAGTCCTCTATTTATATGATTGTGGCGTGTGTAGCTCTGTCAGAGTCGCACTTAACATGGGCGTCCGAAGGGGGTGGGCACTTGCGCCCCTCTGGATTTTGCACATATTCTACATTTTCAAAATAACATCTTTAGACACTTGACTACTCCAGGAAATAAGTAGCATTGCACAGAAACGCAACAAAAGTAGACATTTTAGTTCAAAGATCTGTGAAAAATGGAATAGTTTCTGGTATATTTGGTTGATAAAAACGCGATGGGATATCATACTTACCAGAATAACCTACATGACTTAATTTTTTCTTGTGCCAAATTTTTAAATTTTTAGCTCCCTAGAATTTTTTTGCGGACGCCCATGGCATTTACTACAATATTTATTTATTTATTCACACATTTCTGTACCGCCCCTTCATGTCCACTACAACTCAGACTCAAAGGCTGTCCCGACTACAGCCAGAAGTTGTGTCGAAGATTAGATGCCGAAGCGCCTAAAACAAGTGCGAGAGACGCAAGGCAGCGACTATCCCACTGTAACTCCACGCCCCCACAACAATTAGAATAAGATGAAGAGCAAAATGGGAAATTAACTCGAGCGCTTTTAAAAACTAGGCTAAGTAGGCTGGCCTTTGGGCATTCCATCTAAATAGGCCTACATGCACCACATAGGCCTATAAATAATATATTTACCCAAATCACGTGACAACGGCGATAGCATGTCGCAACCGAACGCAAACAAACATCAATAAAGTCCAGAGAAAGTTACATCAGATTACTCTGGTAGAATCTCTATAGAGAAATATCTCTCGCCAAGCTCCCTCACAACGCGCAAACTGTCCTGTTTAAAAATTAAAATGTTTAATGTAAAGTGCCTGAAATTTCAGGCAATTTGTAAAATTTCTGATTCACTCAATGGCTTTACGAATTGCCTAAAAACATGCATTATTTTTACAAATAATTGCCTTAAACTGGACGACGAAAATTGTACACACTGCCTGAAAGCAAAATGACGAACGTTATTGAAGTGCGAGAGACGCAGGGCGGCAACTATCCACTACACGACAACGCCCCACAACAATTAGAATAAGATGAAGAGCAAAATGAGTTCAACCATGGCAAATTTTTTATAGTTTGTTATGAACACAGCTGATTTTTTAGGACTTTACAAAATTGCCTAAAATTTCAGGCACTTTACAGAGTCCCTGACTTCACAGTTCACAAGTGTACTGTAACATTTACATTGCAAATAATTATTGGGTAGATTCTAAACGCAAGCGTGCGCAGTCTGCTCGTTTTCTCAATACAAATCCTAATAAATTTTCACAGATTTAATCAGTTAAATCAATATTAGAGATCCTTCACCCTCATTGCCTGTCTAAACGGGCTCCACTACATCTAGGGTTCTCGCGTAGGCTATGCGGGGGGGGGGCCTACAGACCGTTCTATAGCCTGAGATTTAACCCTCTGAAGTAAGACACAATCGGCTACAAACCTGTATCCTCCCTCATAGGCCTATGCCGATGAGGGAGATCGAGGCGATCTTGACATTTCCCTACAAGGTCTAGTCTACAGGCCTAAGTTTTAATTAAACAACAGCATAAAGATAGGCTTAATAGGACTGGAGATCGAGGCGCCTTGACGTAGGCCTAATACCCAATGTAGCACTAGTGTAGGCTATAATATGTAGGCCCAACCAGTAAAGTGTAGGTTAATTGCAAGGTCTTGTGTTAATTGGGTGTCTGCATCTAATCAAAACAATCTGCAGATGTTTCGCATAGTTTAGGTTAATATTGTAATAAGCTTAGTTGCCAACGACATCTAATAGTATTTATAGACTTAGTGAAAATAATAAATAAAGGGCTATAGGCCAATACAATATAATATTGCAAAACAGTTTAGACTTTTGGTTTCAAGACCAAGACACAGACTTTTGGTCTCAAGACCAAGAATTTTGGTTTCAAGACCAAGACTTGTGGCCTCAAGACAAATACTTTTAAAGCGAACTCGAGTGCACTCGAGACGAAGACTTCAAGACCGAGGACATGAAGACTGATGGCCTAATGCTTTTAAAACGGCCATCTGTCGAATCTTGAAGTCCTCATTGATCTAATCGTCAGATCATGAACGCCTGAGCACCAGCACCTACAGTAGGCCTAATACAGTATGTTACGTAGCAAGAAGATTGGTTAACGGAAGTCTAAAATTTATTACCTATTTGATTTCGATTTTAATTTTTTTTTAACTTGATTGCAAATTCAAGAGGAGGCATTTGTCTCCTCCTGCCTTCATGTGGCTACGCCTATGCTTGACATGTTTCTGGAAGGCCTTGAGCAGTGAGCACTCGTGTGCATGGACCTATCAGTTCCGCCTAGAACTATATACTATATTATTTTAATTATAGGATCCTTTATTTGAGGCCGCGCCTCAAAGATACACAATTGCCTGAAACACCCTTTTTAAACATTGTCGAAAACATCCTGAAAATATAATTATCAGATTTACTTATAGGACTTGTGATCAATCAGAAAGAATCTTATCGCAATAGCCAATAGGTTAGCCTACATGCTGCACATACTCCAGGGAAGACAAGACTGCTGATCTACAGCAAAGTATTACAGAGGTGGGGAAAACGTTTTTGGGAAACGAAAAGCTTATTTAAAAGCTTTTTTAATTTTGGGTAGATTGACGAAAAACTCAAACTCAGGCTTCATTCAGTCGAGATTTCTGACTGATAACACAAAATAATTTGTAGCAGAGGATTTTATTACAATTAAAGTTCTAATTATAGGTTTTAAGAAATTGACTCAATGTTTATAAATTAACTTTAAAAAGTCACAGTTACAGGAGATATTCGTGAACCAGCCTTTTTGTTCCAACGACTTGCACTGATCATCCAACGTTTCAATGCGGTGGCGTTTTGGGGTACCTTTACCATCTCTAACCTGAACGAATAGGGCCGTTTCAGACTTTTAACTTAGGCGTAGAATAAGTATACCTCGGGGCATTAAAAAAAATATTTAAAAAAACTTTAAAAATAAGAAATTTTAAACACCAAAATTTTTACAATATTCTTCCTGTGCACATTGGCAACCTTGTGGAGCCATGTATTTCCATTTATTTAGAATACCTTTTGGTCACCATATAGAGAAATTTACTGCAACCAAAGCATAAGGACAAAAAATAATGCTGTGTTTCAAGTAACCCAACCGAGTCACCGTTTTTGGGTGCGACTCAAATAATGTTTTAATCATCTGTTACCGAAACACACCACTACTTTTTCGAACAAAAGAAGGGCACCGCAATTACAAATGTCCCCTGGAGAAAATACAATTTCTCGACAATCAATCTTTTTTCTTATCAGAATATACAAACAAAATATTTTGCAACGATCCTAGAAAACCTTTCGACTGCTCTAATTATATAATATGTTATGGTCTACTCTGTATTCAAATTTATTCAGAGAAATGATCTGATGAGTATTTCTTCAAAAGAACATTCAACAACAAAAATGGCAGCCATATAAATATTACTGCCACATGACCTCATTAGAAGTCTAAAATGAAGTCTAAAAATAAATACTGAAACTCTGTTACCAGACTCATTGCAAACCTGTCTGTTCTAACTTCTGGTTTCAGTTTCCAGCAGGAGGAGTGCTCTTGCTGACTAGAGAAAGTTGGCCCTAAGCTGCACGTATTGCCTAAATGTCACAAAGTACATTACAATGAATTCATTGACACAGATGAATGGCCTCCAAGCTCGTCATTCTTGTCTGGGAAGTTTGTATAATGTATAACGCTACGGGACACCCTAAGTGAAGAAAATCCTGCAGTTAAAATGGTACCAGCTGCTGTAAGCCTAAATCAACATGACCATGCTGAGCTACAAAAGACTCTGAGGTAGTGTGAAAGCCGGGGTAGACATTTCGAGCATGTTTGTAGATAAACCTATTTACAGATTTTGTAATTTGTAATGAAAGATGTTATTTGAAACTGAGAATACCGAATTTAACATTCTAATATTTAACGAGTATAGTTTTGGATTTTTAAAGAAATAAAATTTATTCTGTAAAGTTTTCAGTGCTTGTCGGAAAATTGTTCACCTGTAAATTCTGATTTTTAAAATCTTCATTGGCTCTTGATAAATTACATCTGTTCAGTGGGACATTTATAATTGAGCAACTCTGCACATTTGCATGTATTTGAATGGTCTCTCTTTCAGCCACGTTCGTTAGTCCCACCATGTACCCCAATGGAACAATGTCATGGTGGTTGGTGGCAGGGGCTTCTATCCCTCCCAAGCAGCCAGGCTCAAAAACTCACGGCTTTCCATTTTCTCCCCTCAAAAAAGATTCTTCCATCTCCTCTGATCAGTCTTCCCCCCCTATTTCTGAAAATTATGCATTATGAAATGTTCCCCCTCTGTTTTCCACTGGGCGCACTTGCGCTCGCTGGGTATAGGGATAGAGGCCCCTGGTCGGTGGACAATGCTAGTCAACCAACTGTTTTGGAATGTTTATAGGCCGATAGATCCTCAACCAGACAGCGAGGCAGAGAAACAGATAGAGGAGGATAGACAGGCAGAATAAGACAAAGTAAACAGATACAGTTAGGCAAACTGCACGAAGGGTGGCAGGCAACTAGACATTTAAAGACCAGTGAAGACAGAAAAGGAAAGAACAGACAACAAACGAGTAACTTTTCACAAATTATGATTTTTATTGATATTCTGTAAAAAAAAAACTGACAGCATAAACATAGATTTAAGAAACTGCAGAAAATCTGCAAAATTCTAACAAAAATACTTCACATATGAAACCATATAAAATGTATAAAAAATATACTCATTCCTCTTGACAAGAATGGATTCGGCATAAAATGTTTGCATTGTTTAAAAGTTCAAGGCTTTAAGCGACCATTGCAGTCAAGACACAGATGCAAAATTGCTTGCAAATGGGTAACATTAAACATCATGGTTAACGGCTATCACTCATGATAAAAGTTCTGACCAAAAATAATATAAAAGAGTTATTAAGAAATTGAACTACAGAACTAAAGTACTGCACAATTTTGCTCGCAAGGTCCATTACAGGTTTAATTATACACGCTGTCTCAACAAACGGCACTCAGAAATCTTAACAGATTTGCGAACACCTGAAGTTCCACATCTAAGGTGATGACAGTTTCTTCGTGTACAGAAAGATGCATGATATAATAACGTAACATATAAGCTAGACTTTCCATTAAATTTATATAACAAATCCTTTACAAAAAATGTCACCTAAACAATTCAATACATGTTTTTGCAAGAAATATCAACTTGTAGCATGAAATGTGAAGGATAAGCCTAAAACTTCAATGGATTTAAAAAGCTGCTCTGTTCGGGCTGATTGTTCATTCATTCGAGAATTTATATAGCACCTCTTCAGGGAACTACTCAGAGGTGCTCCCGACTCCAGCAAGGTCAAGCAGAGTGCATTGTACAGATTAAGACATTTTTCTACAACTTTGGCAGAGATATGACTTAGTCAGACATGGTCATTCATCATTGGGCATTGGCGTACTCTTGAAAACAAACGTCTGTTAATAGCAGGGTCTGTAGTTGCCAAAACTCTGAGGTACTTTGAAGGTCCTGTATAAATACTCAGATACATACATACTTACTTTACATTACCATCAACTGTTAAACAGATATCAATTCTTTTAATAGGGAGGTTCACTGCACATCAGTAAAAAGTTCTAGACTGTGAAAAAGTAAAAAAAACTTTTGTCATAGTTCAGCCATTTTCAATTATTCACAATCGTTGGTCAAAAGTGACTCATATAAAATGGAAAAAAATTAACAGTTAAAACAGGATAAATGAGATAAATGACTTAATTTACGACAAAACCATCTAAATAAATTATGTACACAAGAATCTACATTTAGAAAATCTGAGAAGCAACTTTGATGAACGTTAAATACATCCGACACGCCATATTCTGTAAGTCAGCAACACGAGATTCAACAGTCGTATATGAAAAAGACACTGGAATCGAAAGCCACACACATACAAGTAAGTTATTTGCCTATTTGTCAATAAGCAGAAAGTGTGACTTAAAATTGAAACATTTTATACTTGGAAGCCATAACATACCAATAAAGATTAAGGGATATAATCCAAACAGTAAATGTATTTATTAGCTTCTAGAGCATTGGAGTTTAATGCACTTTAACAGCTGGCACCATAAAACCAAACCATAACCTGGTCAATATCCCGAAAAGTTGTACGCAATACAGTAAGGTGGACAAGCAATTGGTATGCAATACAGAAAGGTGGACAAGCAATTGATGAGTTGCAAGTTTTAAATTTAAGAACAAAGTGTCACAAGGGGCTGAACAGAGAGCAAAGCAACGATGAAAAAGGAGAAAAATTCCAAAAGTATGCTCAGCAAAGGAAAAAGAAAGGTTACGAGATCTAGCCCAAGTAGTAACTGCAATTAATTGCTTCTATGGCACCAGTGCCTAATCCACAAAGCATCAACAGATGGCACACTAAAACAAAGTCAAAGTCAGGTTAATAGAGTAGCAGCAGCCTGTGGAAGACAAGAAATCTGAGAGGCAAGTTTTAAGCTTGAGAACGATCTGACACAAGCAAATGGCAGAGAACAAAATTCCAAATAGTAAGCCAAGCAACTAAAACAGAACAGTTCTTGATTTAGGTATGACCACTGACCAGACTAAGGTAATAATATAAAAACCTCATTCTGAAAATACAGCTACATCTCCCCATGTATAGTTTCAGCAATGAGCCTGCTCACTGCCATCTATTAAACGCAATACCCTGCTTAGTAGAGAAATAGGAAAGTCTCCTTACATTGAATAGTTACTCTCACCACTTACATAACTTAACTAGACTGTGACAACGTTAAGTAAAGTTACACTAAAACATTAAGTAAAAGTTACATTGAAACATTAAGTAAAGTTAAGTTACTACATCTGACTTAACAACTGTTCAGTCAGTGTGCCACAGAAATAAATATGATATAAAGAAAACTTGAATGATTTCAGAAGATCATAATGTTCAGCCAGGCACTATAAGATTTATCCCTATTATATTATATTCTGAACAAGAGTTCATAGATGAGCATTCGGACATCAAAAACATGTAATCGTAACTATACATTTATATAGCACCGTAATATAAAGCTCCTCAGAGGAGTAAAGTGTGAACCTTGCAGTGCACAACTGCAAATGTATCCTAAAAAGTTTGCAATGTCAAATAAATGGGAAGAACTTTCAAACAGCAACAAGTAACATCGAACTAATAAATTAGGCACTTTGGAGTCCAAGGCAAAACTAATAGCCGTAGAAAGCAAATGTTACCCATCTGCTATCTAGGATGCAGATACAGTTGTCAGTATAAAGTGTCACACTGACATGGCAATAAAAGAGAAACAGGTCCGCGATTTCCATACACAAACAATTAATTTGATTCAAGGTTGCTCTCAGTGACACAACTCGATCTCCAAACCTCAAAATCTGTTTTCAAGATCCGTTTCAGAAATATTTGGAATTCTTAACACCTAATCATACAAGTATAGGCCTAGCTGTTGCAAAATCATCCTTTTAATATCTTCAACAATCTCACTATTTCCAGTTACTCAGCATTTACTAAAACCTCTTCAACAGGATCCTTTAAGCTTTAGCACAAACACGAAATGTTCAAACTAGAATCAAACTAACACTTATTAAGTATTTAATGACAATGCGATGGTATGACAAGAATTGTAAATATTATACAAAATATCACTATAGAAGTATAGCAGAAAATGTATCTAAGAACAAGATTTGTAATGAACTAAAATAATGTGTAAGGCATTTAATCCTTGCATAACTTTTATATATATACGACCTGAACACAAGTCTGTATACTATCTTGAGCTCCTGCTTTCAGCATTTTCCTCAGTTTATACTTGTCTGAACTTCCCTGAAGTCTGTTTTAATCGACAGCAACTTAACTGATTTGAGAGCAATTGATAAGTCTTTTCTTTAAGTGATGCTTTATAGAAATCAGATTACGATTGCAATTTATGAAATCAAATAAAATTGCAGTTTGGCAAAAAAACTAATACTCAGATAATAAATCATGCACTTACAAGGCACCAATTACAATGCTGGATTTCAGCGGCAAGGTCTTCAAGTTGAACAATATTTTACCAGAATAACGATTACTTGGAAAAGTTGAAGCGTCTTACATGGACTGATAATAACGAATCTAAGCTAACATCAGGAATTGAATCCTAGACCCTAAACAATTTATATAGGACAAGAACACAAGAGTGTATACGATCTGCTAATTTACCAGAAAACAAAAATGGTGGATACGTGCAGCAACCATAGAAATAGTTACAGAAACATCTGACCACAACCGGCTACAGAAGTACATCTATGCACCTTCGAGTCACATTAAAAATCGCTAGCGTCTCATCTTACCATAGATGAGCATTCGGACATCAAAAACATGTAATCGTAACTATACATTTATATAGCACCGTAATATAAAGCTCCTCAGAGGAGTAAAGTGTGAACCTTGCAGTGCACAACTGCAAATGTATCCTAAAAAGTTTGCAATGTCAAATAAATGGGAAGAACTTTCAAACAGCAACAAGTAACATCGAACTAATAAATTGTCATTTAAATAACAAAAATAAACTATCAGATAGGAAAGTATTTAAAACAGAGTAATCCTGGGTTTTAGCATTCAACACTTTCGTAACTTGCAAGAACACTTCTTATTTTAAAATGAACATTTTCATCGTGCTCGTCCGCCATCCCATTTCTTCTTTACTAAGTTTTCATTTGCAATCCAGCTTCTTTTAACTTCCAAGATTTCAATCCATCATACACGTTAGTCATCGTTTGAGCACCTACTTATAACATTCCCAGTTCTGTTTTGCTTTAGAAACTTCTACACCCAACCTCTTGTTTATTAAGCCCATCAAGAATTTCATATTTTGTAAATTATGAGTGACAAAATCTTCCTCATGCTCTTAGTGAGTAACAAGAGTATTGACCTAAATCAATGTTGGAAGCTAAAACCCTCGGATTACCAATACAACAAGAAATTTGCAAAATAAAACTACATATGCAGAACGAATCATTAAGATAACCAGCGACCAGAACTCGTAGTTATACAATACGACAATTGACTCGCATACAGTCTATGATGTCACACGAATATTGCACAACAGGAATCTGTCCAATCTGAGCTGCCATCAAGAAATTAAAAGTGAAAGAACTCTCACATGAGAAAGAATATAGTTTAGGTCAACAATTGAATGATGGCCAGGACAAGGAAGTTAGGGAGTGGTTACAAGAAAAATATTTCGCGAGAAAGAGCAACACTGAGCAGCAAGTAGTGAAGAATTGTCTGGGGTAGAGAAGAAAGACGCAACAGGAAGTAGTGTGGATCATCTGATGAAATGTAATATAGCATATTAAAGCAGTACTTGTTGACAAGCCTCCATAACATCTCAATAGCGTAAAGGTAACATGTCGTAAGGTCAGTCTTAAAACTAGTTTTATAAATACCACATCAAAGCAAACCTGCCTACTCAGTTACTGCCCTCAAAATGACAGTTAGGTGAACACTGACACAAGCTTGGTCATCCAAAGATGTTAACCCATCGAACAAATTATCCATGTTCAACTTCGCTGTACTCACCAGCATTGTATCCACAGCACCAATACACCAACAATAACAACAGCCCAACGTGGAAGACTAGTAACAAAACAAAGCAGGAAACGAGTTTAAAAAATGTGACATCCAAAAACAGAAACAAGAACAGAGGATAAGTCTTGGAATGCACGAACCGTCTGCTACAACGAACTGATGATGGGAGTTACAGAAGTCGAGACGTCAGGAAGGAGCAGCCGACATCCCTTGTTCGCATGAGCGGTGATCTGCTTTTTCAGCTGTGTAATATTTCCGCGCAGAGAGTCGACCGTCTGAAGCAGCTTCGAGTTTTGTTCCCGCAACCTCTCAGCCTTGTCTTCGAGACGAGCTATCCTCTCCAGCTTCCGCATCTGGCATCGCTGAGCGGCAACGCGATTTTTGGCACGTTTGCGGTCGAGCTTCATGCGTTCCTGCTCGTCCATGTTGACCATGCCAATGGGTTGCACTTCGCACTTCATCGACGGCCATGGTTGACCGGGTTCAGCTCCGGTTGACGGAAGTCCAGACCAGGGGAGATTACTTGCTAGGTCTGTGCTGCCTATTCCATGATAAATGCTGGAACTGGGGCGAGGCGAAGAATCCAACTGTGGAACAAATGTCCTCTGCTCGTTGAAACTGTGAAACGCTGCCTGAGACTGAATTGGAACCGTCGTTCCAGCTTGACAGTACATTGGAACCATGGATCCCATTTGCGATTGTGACAGAACCATGTTTCCGGTTTGCGAGTGCATTGGAACCATGTTTCCGATTTGAGAGTGCATTGGAACCATGGTGGCAATCTGTGACTGCTCTGGAATAACTGTTCCCGCTTGAGAGTGCAATGGATGAATCCCTCCAGCTCGAGAGTGCATTGGAGGCGCTGTTCCAGCCTGCCCGTTATTTCCAGGAACTGCTCCAGTGTTAGAATGAAGAACGGCTCCATTGTTGGAGTGATTTGAGGGAACGGTTCCAGTTTGAGCCTGAATGTGAGGAATTATTCCAGATTGAGCACGAATCATATGAGGAATGGTTCCAGTGTGAGCCTGAATTTGCCGGACTGTGTCATCTAAAGAAGGCATCTTTCCACAACCAGAAGCATTTACGAACTTGTTCGCAGGCCAATTAACGGTGGCACCACTGGCCGTAACATGTCCACCCGCTACAGAAGAACGAAATGGTACGGGAACAGTTGGATTTCCGAACATCACACCACTATAAGGCATTGGTCCCGTTTGATGTGCCTTCATATCTGACACAAACTCCTGACTTCTACACACACTAGGAAGAGCCTGCGAAAGATTACAGCCATCACGGGAAGCCACGAGGTTCGTCGCAAAGTTGAAATTTGCCGAAGAGCTCCTACAATTGTTGTTAACTAAATTTGAAGCTATCGACGACGCAATCCCAAAGACTTGATTGGCACACTGACTTAACTGTTCACGCGACGTCACAGCAGCGCCACCTTGTGATGAGCGAGGAGTGGCTGCCGATGTCATTATCCTACTCACATTCGTCATGTCCTGGCCACTCCTAGGTGGTGGATCTTCCGGACTCTCCCTCGTATCAGAGTCGTCAGAATGGACCGGGTGGGCCAGCGGTGGACCTTTTTCCTTGTAGATCTCCTCTAGGGCGCGTTCGAAGCCGTTCGCGTAGGCTTCCTGTTCTTGCGTAACGTTTTTCGGGAAAAGGAACTGCGTGGGGGTCGGCGTTTGGAGAACCGCCTTTTCCCCATCGTCCGTTCGGGGAGAAGTCAGATCGTGGAGAGCCAGATCTGATAGGGACGCGATCCTACTTCGTTTTTCAGAAGAATTGGCCAGGTCAAGGGCCAAAGTGAAGCGCATGCGGGGGGCCGCGCCATGATGATCCTTAGCGGGAGCGGGGTTGGATTCTGGAGATCCGCTAAGAGACATATTAGGCTAATATCCTGTATTATCGATCGACTAATCGCTTCGGTCTGTCGTTAAAATCCCCGTTTCAGTCAAAGTTCGAGCGAACACGTGAAATAAGAACACTTCAGAAGACAAAGAACATTGGAGACGCACCTGTTAGAAAACGACGACATGTTGTTCTTCGCTGTGTCTCATCGCTTGCACATTAATCCTGTCTTAGTCATGACTAACTTCCGCCGAGGATAGCCCCGCTTTTATAGACGCCGAAAACAACACGTCATTCGCGGCTAAATTTAGACGCGGCCGACTTAAAATATTCCTTATTGGCTGAGTTGCGCGGAAAGTGGGTCAAAGGATTTCTACGAAGGGCGGTCGCTCGAATGACGTCACACCACGTGATCCGTTTCGTCGTAAATAGAAGCTGGAGTGAATTTGATACTGACGTTTTGACGTCTTCTTAACGTGATGATTAAGCCTACTCTCAGCAGTATTTAATTGTTTACTTTCTTTTGGTAGGATGGTCGTGAGTCTTCCTATTTAGTCCATATATGGTCAATTTGTTGTCGAAAGACTCTTCAACAGGCTAACTTGTAGATAGGCTAAGCCTACGTTTTGTGCCTCTCGAATAGAATGAGAACACGCTACTATGTGGTCCCATGCCTACTTTCATCAACCTTCTATTAAACCATCCAGTACAAAGTGATCTTTGTCAGAGTTCCTAGATCCATAATAATAGTTTTTGTGAAATAAGCCTATAGGCCTATATAAGTGGTCTAT
>JAQFXW010002665.1:0-12788 GCA_034693945.1 Dendrobaena attemsi
GTAAGCTCTTAGCAGTGGAGGCGATCTTGGGTGGGGGGAGGGAACTTTTTACTTGGTGGAGGGATAGAATATTAGCGCGAGAGCGCGAAATTGTTTTACCTCTTTTTTTGATGCGAATAAGTGTCAAGTAATGGCTTGTCAACAAATAGGCCTATATATTTCTTAGACATTTACTTAATTACAAACTCTAAAGTATTTTTTCTTTTTATCAACAATTTAAAAATGTGCAAAATGAATTACCTTGAACCTGGTGAAAACTATTCGCAATATATATAACATAAGACAATTACTTAATAAGAAATTCAAAAGTATTTTTTCTTTTTATCAGCAATTAAAAAATTTGCAACACTGTTATCTACTTCACGGGGAGCTACCTTGAACCTGGTAAAAGACAAGTCTGATTAATTCCTGTTTTGCATACTGACGCAGAATCAGTGGCTCCGTTTTAAAATCTTTCATTTTGAGTTACTTGACTTGGCCGTTGTTTCTCCTCCAGGCCAAGGTAACGCCGGGCCTGAATCAGCTTTTACAAGGTTGTAGCGCCACCTAGCGAATCCGTGTACGTAGGCCTAATGGCCTATGTATGTATGTAATGTATATATGTATGTATACATGTATGTGTGTATGTATGCATGTATGTATGTACGTATGTATGTAGGCCTATGTGTATGTATATTTACGTAGGCACGAGCTTTGTCGTGCATTAAAAAAACATCGTAGAAATCCAGAAATGAATTAACGTCATATACCTTCCCTGGTGAATAAGAAGTAGTCGATGGCACAATCGATGAATAGTTTTCCTTTTGCATCAGCCGTTTGACTTAGTCGGCTCTTCGCGAATTCTTCTCGATCTACGACAAAGCTTGAGTTTACGTTCACATTAGTTCTTCGTCCTACGACCAAAACGTTATTTCTCAGCTCAACCGATCTTCGTTGAATCTCCAACAGCGTTTCTACGAGGCTATCGTCGTACAGAATGTCAGCGTTAGCAAACCCGTAGAACACGGATTCGTATCTGTCGAACACGGTTCGGTACATATCCTTCAGAAACGGCGTTCCCGCCGGGTTAGTTCCTCGCAACGGCAACACGTCCCATCCGGCGCCAATCGCCTCCGCCGCAAGAGTTGAGTTCGTGAAGTTTAGAAATAGAACGGGTCGGATGAAAGGTGCGAACGAAGGCCAGTTTGTCATGACGATGTTGAACGCCACTCGTTGATGTGGCGTCACTCCTATTTCCTTGATGGTTGTGAATAAGGTCAGGAAGGTCGTCGTCCGGTGTTCTAGAACGTGAATCCGTCTGATATCGATCCAGTGTCGTCTTATCTCCTGAAACAGAGACATCATGATCGCAGCGAAGCAAGACGCGGCTATGAGCAGAAGTAAGAC
Organism: Dendrobaena attemsi; assembly: GCA_034693945.1. Taxonomy (NCBI): domain Eukaryota; kingdom Metazoa; phylum Annelida; class Clitellata; order Crassiclitellata; family Lumbricidae; genus Dendrobaena; species Dendrobaena attemsi. The sequence continues at coordinate 1,387 of JAQFXW010002665.1, forward strand.
GGCACGAAATTTCCTCATTTTGAAAGCGCCGTTTCATACCTTCCACTGCAGGCGATGCGGTCTAATTGAAGAAATTGAATTGATAACCTTAAGCAACAGTTGTTTAATTAGTCGATTCATCATCAACTTAACGATATCTGAGCCTTGACGCCTCCTATTCTTACACGTAGTTCTTGTATACAGTAGGCCTACTTGTACCGTGTTAAACAAATCTCTAAACACATAAAGCTGTTGCTATCGATATTCAATTGTGTCCGTCATAAGTTTTTACAGATCAGGCTGAGCCGGTGTATACGCTGTTCACTTATGAATAAATTACATGTAGGTTCGTATAATATTTTTTTGTATGTAGGTCTATTCAAGCACGTGCGACACAATCAAGATAAGTCTACTTTTGATAAAGAAAGGTTAAATTAGTTATGTAAGGAAACGCCCCTTTTATGTGTAATTATCTTCATTACACTTCTTCAAAACACCAGTTGACAAGCATATCCAATCATATCAGTAGACTACACAGTACACATAGAGTACGCTTACTAGCTAAAGCAGCGTTAGGCCCCATGAGCAAGTTAATTCTTCATAATGAATAGTAAAATAATAATTTTGATAATAAACGCCATTAATAACAATGAGCACCATGCAGTAAACTGTTAGTTCTAATATAGGTCTTGCGTTAGCAAAGTGAGTTTCTCGGAAACTTTAGATTTAGCATTAGGATCTCCTATTACAGTTTGGCCTACTTGTTGCCGCTTGCAAAGGTGTTATTACTTGCTTAATACTGCAGTAGGCCTATGGCTGCAATGATTTTGATTGCATACAACGATCATAATATTATAATAATGTCATTGGGACACAGTTATGCCCTCATGCGTTAGAAGTTCATCATCATAATTATCTACTCTGACATTCCTGTCTTAGTCTGTAAGCTTGTCGTGGCATTCTGGATTTCTTTCGTTTACAATAAAAGATATGATTTGATTTGATTTGACTTGATTTGGATCAGTAAATGATTTTTTTTACTGAATTTATTGTTCTTAGTTTGGTAATTAGGTCTGTCTGTGACAATCATAGACTTCAGATATATCAGCGTTGAAAGAAAACGTGTGTGTGGCTAAGAATAGCTTAAGATGGTCTTTACACATTATGGTTTTTCCATTATCACTCGTTGCTTAAGTTATAAAATACAGTGTCGTATAATCTCGTATTTTAATTATAGTTCCTACAGTTCTTGTTTCACAGTTTCCATCCATGTATTGTTGGCCTTCAGCTGTTGAGCCAGGAACTCTGAGCTTCGTTCTCTCGACGTGGCAGCTAGGTTTTAGCCTATGATTGGCCTTACTATTGTCCTTTTGTTTTCGTCCTTCGCATCCTGTTCAGCCTGATAATCATCGCCGATGTCGGACGAATCCTGCTTTTGAAGTGATATCCTTTGTACATCATTGGTCATCTTCGGTTTTTGTTATTTGTTTGTGTGTTATGGACAAGGCTGTTTGGTTTGCTATCTGTTAAAATATGTGATCATGCCATCCATTAAACAGTTTTTGTATAGATCTGTTGTAATCTAGAATTTGATTGTTTTGGAATTTAGATCTCAATGGTATGGGGCCCTGCCTTTCGAGACTAACCGTCCCTTCTGGGTTCCATTTGCTGCCCTGCATGGTATTTTTCCTTTAGTTACGTTCTGTATGCTTGTCATTGCATTCTGGATTTCTTTCGTTTGCAATACAAAATATGATTTTATTTTATTTTATTTGACTTGATTTGAATCAGTAAATGATTTTTTTTACTGAATTTATTGTTCTCTGGTTTCTCATGTACACAGTGTTTTCCCAACAAGCTATATAAAAAATGGCGAATATTGAAGCGTACAAGACATAGTGTTCTGTTCAAGCACTGCTACTGACGTCGTGATCAATAGCTGATCAACATTTCATACTGAGCTGGAAGCAATCTACAGGGTGGCTCGAAAGAACTGTCCCACCTGGGTTTTTGGCCGATATCTTTGTCAAAAGTGGGAATTTGAAAATAAAATTTTACACGCTGGTAGACAATTCATATGTATATACTATTGTTAAATTAAAAAAAACTATTTCAAACAGAACAAACGTTATACAACTTCTATTGACGTAACCCCACTGTTATTCTGGTTCAAAAACGTTGAACAGCTTTTTGATAATATTTCCCCCAAAAGTAGAAATCTCTTAACGAAATTCCACAGGCTTAAAGGTATTTCATATCGACATAAACTTATAACAACGAAATTTTATCAAAATATCTCGAAAGCAACAAAAGTTAAAGCACTTTATCTTGTAACACTTGTTGCGTTTCCCGTTTCAAATCATCAGAATACCGCAGGTCGACTCACTAAAAGTGCTGTCACTTTTGTTGGGTTTGTGCAATTCTGATGAAATTTGGCTGTTATGTGCATATATAAATCACGTTTAAGCATATACACTTTTATTAAAATATTCATATTTTTGTCGTCAATATTAGCAAAAAACGGTTAAACGCTATTTGAAACATAAAAAACAGTAGGCCTAGGTGACGTCACTAAAAGTTGAATAACTTTGTTCTGAGCAAAGTATTTTGGGGAAATTTGGTTGCAATATGTAAATATCAATTTCCTTTGAGTCCATGAAATTTTATTTGAAAATTATTACTTTTGACCGAAATATTAGGGAAATCCGTAGCGGAGTCATTTTTTACGTAAATTTTTCAGAAATTTCTAAAAAAAGGGAATATAATATTTAACAAGCTGTAATTATTGAAGCAATGATACTTCTTCATAGAAATTTTTTCGGAAAGTTAATAAATATCTCCCCCATAACACCTGAAATTTTGATTAAAAGAACTCCTCTGATTGCCGAGAAATTTCTATTTGTCTGATGGGACATTTTTTGAGCCACCCTATATAATAGCCTGTGCAGGAAAGCAGCAGCAACTTTTAAAACAATTCCGATTGTGTAGACCTTACCGAGGAGACGTGTAGGCTAGGTATAGGTCTACGTCGGCCTATTCACTCATCTTATTCTCACTGATTCACTTTTAATTTAATTATGGCCTTACTGCACGAGCAACGCCTCATGAGGGCGAATGAGTGAATTTTTACCTTTTGGACATGAATACGAAAAATATCGACGTGTGAAGCTCAAACAAAAGAAAATTTGGCTCCCGGTAAATTATTGGGAATTAATTTAGTCATGCAAGGAAAGCACAAAGCCGAAGCAATAATGATAAGCATAATTATAGTGATCCACGGTTTGCAAATTCGCAGTTTTTGTTTTCGACATTGATCTTAATCAGAGGCGATACCAACTACAGACGAGCAATATTATTGTGGCTGGATGACTTGCTCAAGGTCCCTACGTGGTGGCTCGGGGGAATCGAACCCGTGAACCTTCGGACGCAAGGCGACGACTATCTCACTATTCCACCCACGCCCGTAAATTTTTGCTTATTGTTATTCATAATGACGTGAAAAGATTGCGGATGACGATTAAACTCTTACGCAAGCGTAGGTCTATTTGATAAAGAAAAGTTATCACTGCCCATGGCGATATTGAAACCTGGCGGGATCCTTGACTGCATCAAACAAATTATATATGATACGTCGTCAATTCCGCTACGTACAGTGTCCCAACTGATTGGATTGGGAATTTCTCCAAGATCTTAGGATTTCGCGGGCAGATATGGGATTACTTGGAACAATCTTTGGATTTTTGCTGAAGCCTGAGGACGTGTAGTAGTGTGATTTTTTATTTTCAGCAACATCTTGCAATTTTTTTACCAAGATCTTGGATGTCTCAATTTGAAAAATGGTTCCATTACCTGCGCAACATAACAACCAATAGCGTTATATTGACTAAAACTTCTAAAAGAAATCTAGAGAATATCCGAGCGGTTTTAATGGTTTTGCAAGAAGATCTGGGCTGCCAATAATCAGTCCACCATGTCGAAGACAATCAACTCATGGTCACTGAATCTAAAGATCTTTGGAGAATCCAGTGTTCGAAGTTTGAGAAGTACCTGTGGCCTACGGAGAGATAGACAGCAACAGTCTTAGGCCTACCAATCCAAATTTATAGCAATCCAAGCTGAAGTTCCAAATTAAAGTCAAGACAAAGCCACGTTCCTCAGGGAAAAAGCCAACTTCCAATGTTGGGGTGAAAAAGCCAAAATTTTGGGGGGAAACGGGGAGCGATTACACCACTCCAGAGTCCAGAGGCATGTATATCAACAGCTCCCTAAGCTTCGCCATTAAATACATATTGAATGAATCTAGGCAATATATGTATATAATATAATACAATATCGAAACATAGAATATCAGGTCTTTACAAAGCGCACTAATAAGCCCCTCCAAAGTGCACTGAGCGTGGCTATAAAACTGATACAGTGTATTACAGGAAAAGAGGTCGACGACCTATAGATACGTGTTCCGCAAATAAAATCTAATCTCGTGACACATGTGCCCGAAGACAGACGGGCAAACTGATGATGGATGATGATGATGATGATGATGATGACGATGACGATGATGATTATGATGATGATGATGATGATGATGATAATGATGATAATGAGGATGATGATGATGATGACGATGATTCAATTCAATGAGTTCAATTCAATGAGTTTATTGGAAGCATACAAATGAAACCAGAGTAACACACAGTGGGAATGATGATGATACTGATAATGATGATGATTATGATGAGTAATGATGATAACTATAAACATGTTACACATAATGCCGTCTCTATTTACACCTTCAAGAAAAATCACAACAAACATGCCAGTGTTTTCAATTCCCTTTCCTTATAATAGTATTGTCAAGCTGTTGCTGAGAATTGTGCGTATGTGTGGATGTTTTATCAGTTTAACGACAGCTTACGACAAGAGAGGCCGTTGCCGTCGGACAAAAAAATTGGTTAAGCGTGTTTCAGCTTATATTTTTGCATATGGAAGTTAAATAATATATTATAAGGACTATATATATCTTTCCGGGTACCCAATTTGGGAATCACTTGAGCAGTTGTACAATTAATATACCCATGTTACCATATGCTTTTGTTTTGCTACGTTGTCTTTGTCTACCATCCTGTTCCTTTTGCTGATGTTTCTCAAATTAAACAAAATTGAATTGAATTGAATATAATAATTATATATAACGTTACGACGTAGCCCGAAACTACATGTATGACTAACTTACTCGCCTACCGATCGCAAATCACTAGTCACCAACCAGCTCAGTTGCACACGTGCACAGTGCACACCTGCGCAGTACCTGAACGATCATTTAGGTAATCTACATTTCGCTTTTCCTATAGTCCCTTGCAACGAATCGCGTTACAGCGAGGATCACAGACGGGGGGGGGGAAACAAATTTTCGTCTATACTCGGCAGTGTTACGTTATGTGTGGACAAGCAACTATAGTCTTATCTGCAATGCTCTTAACGTAACTGAAATGATGGAGCAGTTTACGAGACTTGTTTGCGGGGAAAAAAACAAAGGCTTTTGTCAAAATGATGTCTTTCTCTGAAAAGGATGCACGATTAAGCCTACACGTGTTGTAATTAGTACACCAAATAGAGCCTCTTTGTGCTCTATGGTGACCTGTCTCAGACTCTCTGTCTGTCTCGGTCTCTCTTTGTCTCTCTGTCTGTCTCTACTTTCTATCTCTGACTTTGTCTGTCTCGCAGTATCTAGCTCTGTTTCTGCTGTCTCACTGTCTCTGTCTGTTTGTCTGTCTCTATATATATAAAGTTATAAACTTAGAAAAAATCTTAAAAACCAGGATTATTCTTAGTGTGCGTGTGTGCGTCCATGTAAACAAATGCTAACGTTACATGATTATGTGCGTAGCTGGGGACAAATAATAGGTTCGCTATTACGTCACAACGATTATGAGGCCCTATCAAATGTGTAATTATTCGTTTATGGAAAAGCCAGCTGTCGAATGTTTCGCAGAAGGTTACATAAGAGCATAAAAACCAAACGACTCGTACACAACTGGCAGCCAGCATCAACGGAGCCCATTCCACTCCCGGTCACACGGTCGATGGATTCTACAGGCTGTTTCAAAAATTGATCCCCCTATAGTTTTTGATAGTTTTTCGGTTTAAAAGTAAGAATGTGTAAATAGGAAATTATTTCTTGAAACCGCATAACTTACTTTCTAAATGATTTACATATTAATAAATATGACGTCATATTTCCGTCATCGGTATAAGGGGAAGTAATAAAAATGGTTTTCAGTAAAAGTGATTTGTGTGTGATAAAATTTTAAGACAAGAAAACATGAATATAATATATGATATAACATATAGCATTTGATATAAAATTTGATATAACATATAACATAATATATGATATAACATATAACATTTGTTCCGTGAGCACTGAACACTTGCTGCCCGCTATGAAGGAATTATCGAGCAGTGAATTTTTACTATTGCAGCAGGGCAGTGCTCCTTCTCATGGAGCGATAGAAACTGTTGATCTGCTTTCAACAGAAACTCTTTGACTCCGAATAGCCCTGATCTCAATCCTCTGGACCGCATGATATGGAACGTCCTTCAATAACGTGTCTATAGAACTCGCATACGTGACGTTGACCACCTCAAATAGTGAATTGTGTAAGAATGGATTCGTTTGATCAAGGGACAAATGACAATACCATCAATGAATGGCAAAAGCGTTAGGGCATGCATTCGAGCTAGTGGCCGGCATTTCGAACATCAGCTTTGAAGAACAACAATTGGCTCAAATTATAATTTCATATCATTTACGTGTTGGAAACTTCACATTTTCTTTGTCCAAATTTGAATCTGCATAACTTCAGACTCTGTTCATGGAATTTGGTCAAACTTTCAGAAAACATTGACAATATATCCCTCTTTCACGGTCTAAAATTGTATAGAGTTTTATTTAGAATTAACAGAGATATCCTGAAACCAAAAATGGTCTCACTTCAATTGGGACACCGTGTATATTTGACTTGATCAGATAGTCGCGGCGTCAGCTTTAACATTTCAACAGTTCGCGTTGGCGTTATTTATTTATTTAATTTTAATTTATTTGCTCATATATTCATACACCGCTTCCTCAAGTCTAGGCTACTACTGTTCAGAGGTGGTCGATTCCGACTAGAGCCCGTAAGTGTGTTGGCGTTTACACGCGGCAAAGTCTCGGGCAATAGCGAGTAAAAGACGTTGCTCGAGTTCCCCATGCAGTCCCCACGCAGTGGCTTGGGTCTAAATTGAACCCTCGACCGCTCGGACGCAAAGCGGCGACTATCCCAATACACCACCACGCCCCACAGCTCATACTATACCTAAGTATGCCTATCACTTTTCTTGATTACAATTAGGACTTCTGACGGCATAATATGTCGCCTACTATAATTATTATAGATAAAAATGTAAAACCGTCGTTTAGAAATAATTATCACGCGGGAATTTCGAGTTTTGTTTTCTGATGATGCTTGATTCTCAACTTTCGATAACACAAATTTCCATGAAATTTTTAGCATGCAGGTCACGAAGCAAGGCAAGAGTACAATAGGTCAAACAGTGTTATAGTTGTCCAAAGTGAACTGGCGATGGTAAAAAATTGGGACTGTCTGAGGTGACAATTTTCCATACGCATGTCCCTAAAAATTGTCGACCCTTCTTGTGTCGTTACTCGTATTTTCGATTAAAATCTTCTGCGTACCACTAAATTTGTAATTGCTCTCCCTTATTTCTCTTTTTAGAGCGCCAAAGAACTGCGGAGTGTCAGTTCCTGACCCCGAACACGTTTTTAGTTACTTAACTGATGGGGTTAGACAAGTAACTGGGGGTTCAACCCCCCGAGTCCCCCCGCTCGACAACTAAAACACTGAGGTCAAATAACTTGCCGCGGCTTATGTTCCCTTGTCTTGGGCAGTGCGTCTGTTCACGGTTAAACTGCGTGGATTGAGTGCTCTTAAAATTTCGCGATAATGATCGCGACTATATAATATATATGTATACAATAAACCTAAGAAATGTTATCGTGAAACGGAAATTTATTGCGTCGTCTATTCCAACTGAAGACTGCCCACTGTGGACAATAGCCTATAGAGTTTAGACCCTAGACATTATATTTTCACGGGCCAGTGATCAATGATCATAGACACCCAATCATTGGACGGCCTACAAACGGTCACGACATAGCAAGCAAAATCACAAAACATAAAAACAAGCAGAAACGACTGCGGTCATTGACACAATTATTGTTATGTTCAGTCTACACTGTAGAGTCTTGACCAGTGAATTATTGCATGTTCTACGGCAGGAATGGCGAACCTTTCTTAAGCCACGTGCCAAAGAATTGTTTTTTAGAAAGTGACAAATTTCGCGTGCCAGGCATATTTCTTGAACAAACAAAATTACGAACTTACCGGCCTATACAAAAAGGCGAAAGCAGTAGTTGAAAAAAAGTTCTTGCACTATCTGTGGATACGGCTTCTTAATAATGTGAATTAGGCCCCTCCCTGAAACTTAAGTGTAGGCCTTATACGTGGAAAATTGCATTGTCAGTGTGACTTCTGTTGCTAGACAGTCGATGCCAACAATTTTATGTGTGGTTGGTATTTTGTTGTCTTCGATGCCACGCATGCAGCACTCGTATCTTCCGTTAATCTGTTTCTAAAATCAGACTTAATTGAATTCATGTGTGAGAACAGAGATCCGAACGAGTAACTCGATGAATAAATCGAGAGAATTTCAAAGGCGACTGTTTTCTGAACGTGTCTGAAAACGATGCCCATGTACGAAGAACTTCATTTTCGGTCGAAACATCCAAGACTATTCCTTCCAAATAATTGCCTTAAATAGTTTCCAGCTGCTGTCTCAAGTCAACGAACATTTGCTTCCAAATCGAATTTGACAGGAAATCCAATGTAGCTAACTGGGCTAGTAAAGTGCTTGTGGCGTAGTCTAGATTTGAGTGGCGACTCTCCAGTCACACTTCAGCGTCGAACATATCGCTAAACCACGCTCTATTAAACAATATTATAATATCTGTTATTGTGTACAGCTACAGCTGTCTGATGTAGCAGTACTTGTAGTTCGTCGTCTATGGTTCGGTGTAAGGCTCGTCCCTGTAGCCATGGACCCCTGGTATAGAAGGGCTAAGCCCAGCACGCCCAGTTTTTTTTATTTATTCACTCATTTCTATACCGCCCCTTCAAGTCTCCCAATACTCAGAGGCGGTCCCGATTACAGACCGGAGGTTTGTCGGAGTTTACACGCCGAAGCGCCACGAGCAATTGTGAGTGAAGAACTTGCTCAAGGTCCTTACGCGTCGGGTAGGATTCGAGCCCGCAACCCTTCAGTTGCAAGGCGGCGACCTTCACCACTACACTACCGCGCCCCACAATTACTTAATAATGAAATGAGCAAACATGCTGCAGCTGTTGTTTTCTTAAACATGTATAATTTAATTAAACTAATATAATATTTGAAGGAGTGTTGCATTAATTACTAGAATGAGTTAACATTTCAGCCAATGATCAAACACATTTTTGTCTTTGCGCTTAATTTATTCTCTTAAACACCGTTTTGAGGTGAACAATTCTTTTCAGTCTGAATTTTATTTATTTATTTAAAACTGTTTTTTGAAGGTGTAAATATCGCTTTGCAGCTTTTTGCTAATATTTCTGCCAAAGGTTGAAACAATTTAATCAAACTTTACTATCTTAAAGGTAATTCTTACTCACATGTAAAAACCAAGTTTTGTCAAAATACTGAGTCGGGAGCGCTTCTGAGTAGTCCTCCCTTTAAGAGGCGCTATACAAAATTCATTCCAGAATGAATGAATGATTGATATACGATATAAACAAGATTACACACAATAAAATGTGCAGTCTTTTAATTTTGAGCTATTAAGGTGTTAATTCTAGTAGGCATAATAACAATACCTAGCCCAGTTAGCTACATCGGGAGCGAGCCAGGCCGGTTATTTCACCAACCGCGGTTCAATACCCGGTGCCGGCTTATTTCAGAGATTTAAAATCTAGGGCTAGCACGGTCCTTACACGAGGACCTAAAATGGCGTGGCGTCCATTCAAACGGACAGGTGCTTCTGCATCGTTTCATCGATCTCTTTCGGCTGCTAACGAACTATGGCACGTTAATCTCTACCATTTATTTATTTATTTACCTACTGGAGCAGGTCTACAGTATACCATGTTAGTAATTAGGTGGCTATGTTGGGTAAGCAGTGGCTCTCACGCGTGCGGGTGTACTGGAAGGCTCCAATTCATCAATTATTTCTACACCATATTTACGTTTAGACAGCTGGTCAAATGGCACTACTTTGCTAGGAGTTGGGCGAAACTTGATAGTCGCTGGCGTCGGTGCTGCTGTAGGAGCCGGAGTGTCCAGTCCTAGCCCAGGCGCTGGAGTGTTGCGTCCTGTCGTTCCTGAGACGGCGACTGAAATCAGAACGAGAAGAACGAAGCAGCTGCTGATCCACATCTTCATCTTCAAAACGTTGTCGTCAGAGTTTCTTGATATGATATCATCAATGGCTCCGGTCCAAGAGTCGATACAGAACAGTACAACACAAAGGCTTTTATAGCTGAAAATCAGTCAGCCTCTAGGCCAAATTTCTGTCTAATTCTTCTCATTCCTCTCAATCTTCTTCTAATTCTCCTAAACAACACCTGCATGACCCGCAGAGAATCGGTTCAAATTCAGAATTTTGGATAACACAGCAGATAATCTGATCTTTTTTAAATAGATCAATCACGACGATTATGTGACTAGGCTACATCGACAGGTAAGCAGACTATGAAACCTGATTGGGCCATTATAGATTCATGGAAAACATTTATCAAGTCTAAAACAGACTCCATCCTTCTATACTCTATAGTATCCTCATTATATTTAACGAATACAATCGATAAGCCTATTTTCCACACAATTCATTTTGAATAATGCTGCGGGAAGAGTTCATAATTAAGAGCCTATTATTCTCGTTTTCAAAAATTCATCGTTAGATTGTTGGGCTACTGTTGTGACATTGAAAAATGTGATTGTTGATTCGTGCACAATACGACATATATGTATAGATGATTATTTTGCCCTCACACAAAAAGGCATTGAATTCTAAATTGGACTCTTAGTCCATCCTTATAAATTATCCTTAGGACGAGATGACTTGTCGAAATGATTCTTAGCCAGTTAGGCCTATGGGAAATTAAAATAATCTATTGTCCTCGAGTATTATAGGCCTACTGTATAATTATGGAGTGATCAAAGCAACAACAGAAAATAAAAGGTCATATAATTGGCTGGCTATCGGCTGAGTATCATTCTCAGAAGCCATTCAGTTGGCAGTAAACTTTCTCGTCTCTCACAAGATCTAATGC
>JAQFXW010002666.1:0-12788 GCA_034693945.1 Dendrobaena attemsi
GAAGTTGAACATCATCTGTGAACTTTAGGTGGAAATCGGTTGGGTGGGCCCTGCATGTGTGCACAAGCCTGCTGCTTGTGATTATCTGAGCAATGTTTACTAGCTGATAAATGTTCGGTTCTTAGCTACACTTAACTTAGGCTTGCACCTCTGATTGTTTTCTGGCCCTATATAAATCTCCTTTAATAAATAAATAAATAAATAAAACCAATTTATCTTATATTGTCCACTGTCCTAGTGTCCACACATGTACCAATCCATAAAATAAATGTAAACATCTCTATTGACGCCTCTGAGTAGAGATCTTGAAGAGGCGCTATATAAATTTTGATTGATTGAGTGACAAGCATCAAATGTCACAAGTGAATTCGTTCAAATGTCATGTCACTTAACTTAGAAGGACACCGTATTTCATTATACATTGTTCCATTGGCAAAAGAATTAGAATACTGTTGCATTAGTTTCTGCATGAATGGATGTCCTCTTCTTATCCTATTCTGTCCTTTTATCTACCAATACGCATCATAAAAGGAATTTGAACGCGCACCCACTCCGTCCCCTCTCATCGCCATCCGTCTTCTATCTGCCTGCATATCCATGATAATTCTTCAGATTCTGAATAATAAATCAGAATTTGAATTCAAATTGTTCAGTAAGCGATACAGGCCTAACAGCGACTATATGGGTAGGTTGGCTCAGTTAAAAGTGGTTAATAGAAAATGCCCCCTTGCCAGTTATAATCTGGCCAATCAGACCGGATATGTAATAATAGTAATAGTAATTATAATAACATTATTACTGACAGTAACTGAATTTCTGTACTTCACTAAGAAGTTATGAACTTATGATATGGGTATGGTAAAAGAAATTCAAACAAATTTGCAGCAACAATTGGTGTAATGATCACTGCATCACATAATCCGGAGGAAGATAATGGAGTGAAACTGGTTGATCCTGATGGAGAAATGCTTGAAGCTGCTTGGGAAACTCATGCCACTCAACTTGCAAATGTCAGGTCAGATATAATTTTTTTATTTTCTTTTTTCTGTGACATTAAGTGGCACTTTGACGTGTTGCACAGCTCAGCATCCGAGCTGGAGTCAGAATCACTTCTGATTAGTAGTACGCTTGGAAAAAATACTTTATAACTCCCACAATGTATGATTAATGTTATGTACTGGTTTTTTGTCAATGCAGACAGACTGGTTGAGAGAGAGACATATAAGGATCTGGAATATTCAAATTTTGTTAGTTGTTAGCATTTATTGTATGCGGTGTATAGTGCTTTTAGTTTTACTGATCATTCTCATGAAGCCTATATGGGTTGAGTATTTTGATGTTGCATTAAACAACTATAGCAAACTCTACGTACTAATGTTCAAAGTACTGTGACATTTTTCTTAACTAGTGATGAGAAATTGACTGACGCATTGGAATCTATTATCAGCGGTGTTCGTGTTAACATGTCTCAACCAGCTAATGTAATTCTTGCCAGGGATACTAGGTAAGTATCAATTGATACCATGCATCAACACAGCAGCTCTCACTTCTTTCCGAATTATGTATTGAACATTGATAATTGATTATTATCATCATCGGCAGTAAGATATTTCTCATGAAGGTCTGCTTGTTTGTTGTTTCAATACGATTGACTGGTTATCTCTAATGAATGGCTAATGCATAGTTCACATAGTTATAGTTTCAATTGTGTTTATCAAGGGCAGAAAAAAATAATGCTGTGTTTCCAGTAATCGGCCGAGTCACCGGTATTGGGGTAACTTAAATAATTCTGTAAAAATAATTTGTTTGGAAAAAATTCTAAATTTTCCACAAAATGTGAAATGCAACAACAGATTATCCAAATAGTCAAAACTCAATTAAAGTTTGAAATGTGAAAAATGGAAAGCTTCATAAAAAAGTGGAACTAAATTCACTGGTTTTATAGCTACAGACTTCAGCCAATGTATATCCGAGCGTGCTTTGATTAAGTGCAAAATGGTGAAATTGAATCGTATAAAAAGATTAGAATAAAGAAGGTTTCTACTTATCTACCCTGTTTTTTACACATTGACTGTTAGGGACGAGTTAATTCGTTCCGTTTCAGGTCCACCTGGACATTAAGACGAGTTAACTCGTATGGACATTGCCAGCAGTAATGCTACAATGAAAAATTGTAGCCTATCTCAGATTTCAACTCTAGCCTTGGCTTGTCAATGCTTTTTGACAAAGGTGAAGCACATCTAACTTGCAATTGCGGTGTTTGTGCTCAGGGCAGGCATTTTCACGGCAGTCAATATATAGGCCTACAGTGCTGTCTTTGACCGCGAGATTTCATCGGACTTTATAACTGTCTGACTTGCAAACATTTATGCGATTTCTGTAATCAGAGTTTGAGTAGTAGGCCCTAAGCGTTATATCTACTGAATATCAAATTACGACAGGGCTTCCATGCGTCAATGAACAATAGAGCCTCTATGTCACTTTACAACATGGCACATGATGGCAGTTATGATTAGAATGTTCCATAGGACTGCCGCGTCCGGCCAATATACGGTTCTGCGGGCAAAGTGTTAAACATCTGTTACCTATTTTTTCTCCGCTTAACTGGGGGTCAGACAAGTAACTGGGGGTCCACCCACCCTCCGACAACTAAAACACTGCTGTAAACAAGTACTTCTAAAAATTGTTCATTCATTTGAAAATTTATACAGCATCTCCTCTATGGGACTATTCAGAGGCAATTCTAACCAAGGTAATCCCTGCTTGGGCAAATAGAGCAGAGAAGTAGTCTTTAGATAAGAGAAGAATGTCAGAGAAGTCATGTTCTGACTTCTCCACATTCTTACTGTTAAAATTCAAACCCAATTAGATGTAATCATCTTCTCGTCTATGTGCAAGAACTTGTGATCTTTCCTTTGAGCTGAGCTGGGCTTCATATAATTTGCTGATTTGTTTTGACTGAGTTCTTATGAATAAGCTGATTCTGATGTGTTAGAATTTTCATTTGTTACAGAAATCCTGAGTTTACAATTATAACTAATGAGTTCATTGCAATGGATCATGATTGAGAAATGAGATTTTTCTTAGTTGTGATAATTCACTGATTGATGCCTTTGCATTCGTTTCCAGGTTACTTTTAATTATATTAGTAAATTATGACATTTCATCTTCATTGGCTGTGCTTTTGTTGAATTGTTGTGATACCCATAGCTTTGTCCGCTCATAATTTATTTTATGAACAAATTTTAATTTAACATTATTCAGGCCAAGTAGTCAACGTCTTTCTGAAGCCTTAAAAGCTGGCATCACAGCCCTGGCATCAAACTACACTGACTTTGGTAGGTAAAGCACAGTGCAGACTCTAATACTCTGATAGACATAATTAAATCTTATGTTCATGATTATAACTGCACAGTTAAGAAAGCTGCTGTGAGATCAGAAGACATAAGGTTGGTCATGATCGAAGAGAATGGTCTTCATTCTGTGGCAAATATGTATAGGCAGGAGAAGGTCAGTCAAATCATGTTGACTTTGCATGACAGTTGGGTTCAGAATTATGATTAGTTCAGAATTAACGATTAGTGTCATTGCCAATTGTATGTTGCCAACTGCCAAGCACCACAATCTCATTAGCAAGCATCAGTCGAACTGTGCTGAGTGAAGGACTCTGTATCCCAAAATGAAGTAACCAGTTAACTGCCACCATGTGTGTGTATTTATTTGCTATTCATCTACATTGAATTGTTGACATATAGGATAGAGGACCAATCAGATCACCTTGTGCTGCTGTGGGTGGAAGAAATCACGGAAGTACTTGTCTCCCTAAGATGGGATATGACACAACCGATAAGACAGAACTTTGCACATTGCAAAAGATCTTAAACCAATTACAATGTCTGACAATGGACAACCAAATGCACAAAATGCAACTGATTAGCTGGACTTTGAATTTTAACGAAATCATGTCTTATACAATATGCATTCAAGTTGTGTTGTTGAACAGGAACATTACTTCAATTACAAGTATCATGTGAAATGGCACTTCAATGTCATGTAAACCTCCAGGTGACAACTGGTGTCCAGTTGGATTGCTCTGTTGTATTTGTGCTATAGCGCTTGAAAACTTAATTGGTATTAGGAAAATGAAAGATGTAAACAGGCAACTACTGATGTCAGTTTTTGTTCTTATTTTTTTGCCAAGGTCTGTTGACAACACCTCAGCTTCATTATTTGGTTCGATGCACGAATAGCCATGGAGCTTATGGGCAGCCGACTGAGAATGGTTACTATAGCAAACTGGCAGCAGCGTTCCAGCATCTCAATACTAGTGTGAGCCTGCAAGAAAATTCATTATGGACTTAAATACTATAGAATGAGGCCTTAATCTAAGAGGCTAAGAAGTTACAGTGCTGCACATATAACAGCACACCTTCAGGATCTAAGCATGATGAATGTGAGGATAAAGAAAGATTGATATGCTTTTTCATAAGTTTTAGTATTAGAATTAAATGCTTTTATGCCAGTGAATTACTCTGGATATGACTGTCTGTGATGTTGTGCATATGCTTGTGGACTGTTTAACTGCTTTTAGCTTCCAGGACAAGGCTTGTATGAACCTCGTTTGTGGATTGATGGAGCGAATGGTATTGGTGCTCCAAAGATGAAGGAGATGATGAAGCTATTAGGCGATCTCCTTCATGTCAATATATTCAATGATGGATCTTCTGGAAAACTTAATCACATGGTAAAGTTCTAAGCTGTTCAGAAGCAAAATTCATTATCAAAACTGTTGGTTGATCTTTTGACATATTAGTTGATAGTTATGTTGTTTGTGACTTTGATCTGGTGATGATTTACACATGAAGAGTGTCATTTACTTTCTGTCTCATCGATCATGTCAGTCAGAACTTGTTGGTCTCTACACTCTCATCTGCTTTGGTGATGTCAAATCTTTGAGTCAGAGATGGATGAATTCCAATGTAAGACTTAAACATTTTGTTTCCAGCAAGCTGTTTGATGACAGATACTTTTGAATAACTTGGCTTTGGTTGTTAAATGAGGTTGTGTGAACTAGATCTAACCTCAATCACTGCACCAAGTGCATTGCCATGTAGTCTGGTCCATTTTAGTACATTTCTGTACCTCTTGAGTATTTTCATGCACTCAATTTATTTGTGATGTGCATTAAATTATGGTTCATGATGTGCACAACTGATATATTAATTTGTTCACAGCATGAATTCTTGTCTTCTTAGTTTAGTGTGTTGCAGCGGCACACAGCTTGTTTACTACTAGGTCTGACTGTTGAGTCTGATAGGTCTTATTGTGGTAGGACAAGCCAAAATAAGATTTCTTTTACCTAATCTGAACAATATTATACGACTGCTTGACATGAGCAAAGTTGTCTTTGTTTTGTGTTCTAGTGTGGAGCAGATTTTGTTAAGGTCGAGCAGAATGTTCCGCTTGGTCAGTAACAATTTCAACGATCTGTAGATATGTGTAGATTTCTGTATAAGACTGTCACTTATAATATCACATGAATTATCTTTCAGCTTCAAGTGAAGTTGGCCGAGTGGTGCCAACTGTTGAACTACCATTATGAATTGAGAAATTTAATTGAAATGTTGATTTTTTTAATACATGGAATTTTTCGTCATCGGACATTCTGAGACTGTTTCTATAGCACCTTAAAATTCTCAGAGCAACAGAGATCAGGTTGTGAAGCTGCTATTAGAGTTACAGAAAGTGAATATTTGCTTGAGGTGTGGTATTTAAAGATGCTAGTAAGTTGGCTAATTTCTTCTGCAGTTGTTTGATATTCCATTCATCCTTTGCTGAGCAGTTGCTCATATACTGAGCTGTGTTGTTTGTTGTGAAGGAAGTCCCACAGGACGAGGATTGCGATGTGCTTCATTCGATGGTGATGGCGACCGACTAGTGTACTACTTCACAGACGAAAGTAAGTTCCGTAGAGGATTGCTATTGCTTAGACATAGTCGGGAAGCAACTAATCTGACATTGGCCAAATATGAATAATGCAGTGCAGCAATGCTTGTGCTGCTATTGATGCACCTGTTTGTTTATATTCATACTGTATCTTTTAAGAGCATATATCAAAGGTGGTTTGTGTTGTGGGGCTTTGGTGGTCGTCGTGTTGGTTGTGTGTATATTGGACATTTCACGAACCTCTGAAAGATTGGGGTGGTGCATAGCAACTGTTTAAAGTCATTTCACGTTGTTGGCATAGTATAATTTAAGAATTTTTAAATTCTGTGGTGATGGTATCACCAACTCAATAAGTGACAACAAATTTTGCAGAATTAACTATTTTGTCCTGAATGCTATGAGGTTGCTATGTGTGACGACAATTACGGTGACTGACTATATTAAGTAGTTTCTGACTGTTTGCAACAGATGGATCTTTCCAGCTTCTAGATGGAGATAAAATTGCAACTTTGGTGAGTTGGTTTTTATGGATTATCCCGTTACTTCTTTGATTCTGGGTTTTGAAAAGTAATTTTGGTCCATATAAAGTGCTAGGACTGAAAGCCTGTTTAGTGTTTACACTATGTGTGCCTGGTTTCATGATGCGTCTTATAAGGATTTTGTTATTGATTTTTCATGCCATTATATGGTTATAAATCCTAGCTGAAGAAATACACTTTAGTGATGATTTTCAGGGTTACTTTGCAGATTGTCACATTAATTGTGTTGAATAAAATAGACGATCTTCAACTAAATGTTGCTTAGCTGCATTTTACTAAAGTTTTCAAAATGTATTAAATTGAAAGCTTTTATAAATGTATCTGAGATGCAGTTGAGCCTAAATGGCAAGCAGACATGGAGCATACTGCTTGTACCATAGATGTAAGCACGGATAGTACGTGTAGCGTACATATCATAATGTATTGTGACAGAACATTGGGAATCTTGCTTTCATTTTATTGCTTTTGTGGTGTTATATAAATTTGTGCTTGCAGCTATTGAATTTTACTTACTTAAGGTCTTTGACTTCATGATAAATTAACTCTTCAGATGGCCAATTACATTGGAGAGTTAGTGAGAGAGACTGGAATTTCTTCCCTGCGGATCGGGGTCATCCAGACAGCCTATGCCAATGGAGCCTCCACTCATTACATCAACAATATTGCCGTGAGTTAATGTAACTGTAGGCTTAGCGTGTATTAGGCTACTGAGTACTGATGGACCCATTTCATTCTTTGGTGTACAAAGACTTGTTAAAGATTGTATGTCATGTGGACTTCAAAATACAGTATTACACTTCACATCCAATAGGTGTCTCATTCATGTTGTGCCCTTTGGGTCAACATTCTTGACTTTTAATCTGTAGAAAGATGATGGCTAAATAGATCAGAATATCGATGATTGTTCTGATAGCAAAGAAAGTGGTAGCAATGATGATTATAATTTGTGTTTTATCAGGAAGATAAGGAAAGGCTGAGTCAAGTCAAGTAGGATCATCTGTTGACGTGAAAGATAAAAACATGACTTTTGACACCTCCATCAGTAATAGAACTTCTCTGTTTGTTGAAGTACGTGATATCTCAATAACACTTTGTCTTATTTTCATACTTCAAGACCTGAAAGCAGAAGTGAATTGACCCCCAAGGAGAGGGAGAATATGGATGGTGAATTGGTGATCATGTACAAACACTCCCTGCTTCAGGACGTTGAGATGATGATGGTTGTGGTGGTGGTGATGATGACGATAGTGATGTTGATAGTGAATCATCTTGTGATGATGTTTCAGAAAGTGCCTGTTGTGTGTGTGCCTACGGGAGTCAAGTACTTGCACCATAAAGCACAGGAATTTGACATTGGCGTCTACTTTGAAGCGAATGGACATGGAACAGTATGTACTTTGTAAGAGCCCTGTCAATTGAAAAAGATGGTTTGATCTAAGCTAAGAAAATAGAATAAAACTGTACATCATGTAGAGTAATATAATGAAACCTAGATGACATTATTCCCATGCGGGACTGCGTGTCCTTATCATATGTCTTGCATATGATGCTGAGATATCCATAACTTTTGTTTGTGTCAGGTGTATTCCATCAGCTCAAGTATTTTTATTTTATTTCTTAGTTTAGTAGCTTTTGACTAAAGTTTGATTGATATAGATAAAATAAATTGCCAATTGTTCTGCAAATGTTTTCTACTTTCAACAACCTTTCTATGGGCATAAGCTTGGAGGTAATTGGAAAGTTTTGTGTTGCTTTGGCATGATGATCACCAAGAACTACCACTACGGACTCAAATACCGAAGAGTATAAACGGAATGTCTCTCTATTATTGTCTCTCTCTTAGAATGAACGGATCTTTGTTCTTTCTTTATTTTGCATCAATTCGGGCTAGCAGACCCTGGTGAATGTAGTCATGAATTCTTTGCTAAGGTAATTTTGATGAAATGTGGTAATTTATTTATTCAAATTCCTTATTATGCAGACAGATAAGTGAATCTGTATCTGGAGCGCATAATTTATTGTGGTATAAAATAATGATGATAAGCATTTGTAGTCGTCTGTTTCTGGGATTGTAGGTTCTGTTCCAAGAGTGTGCAATTTCAAAAGTTAAAGAGATAGCGGAGGACGCAAGGTAGCAACCATCTTCGCGTCTGTATCTATCTAATGTATAAGTATCTATCTAATTTATAAGTATCTATCGAGTGTATAAATATTAGAATGTGCTATCGTTAATGTAAATGTTTATTTAATAACTGTTCTAAACCTTTTAGTCAGCTGTTTATTTGTTTTTTTTGAGCAATTCTTTCATGCTAAATAATGCATTCTGCAGCACGCTTAAAACTGCACTCTTTGGCCATGCAGGAGTCGAAAGCGCTTCTGAGCAGTCCTCCTTTGAGGAGGCGCTATACAAAATTCCTGCATGAATGAATAATGTATGGATCTAGTTCACGTTAAATTAGAAGCTACTGAGGTATGGTTTCACATATCAAATGGGAAACTTGAGCTGTTATTATTGTCATTTAGACGATTTTGTGTTTTGTTATTGTCATTGACAAAAGTCCCGTTTCACAGATGTGTAAGTTGAAGCAAAGGGAATCAAACAGATCAGAATTAAATCAGTCAGTTCTCGATGTTCCAACCAACACTGATCCAAAGATTCAGCTAATCTTCACACCTTTCAAAGATTGCCTTTGAGCCGTTATTATTTGCCTTATTGTCAAGAGTTGTTTTAAGTAACTTTGTTCTGAATTTTTGATTGCTTATTGAGTTCAGTTTTTCACTTCAGTACGTCTGTATTATATAAGCGATAGTCTTTTATGCTTTCGATTGCAATTTGTTTGATTATTTTGTTTTACTGTTAATTTAACGATTGTTTCTGTTATTTTCCATAGTAACAAAGAGTCTGTTCGCTTGGCTGCTAAACGTCTCTTACACACAATTGACCTCATTAATCAGGTGACCTTTCTTTGCATCAGATCAGCCTCTGAGTGATTGTCTGTTCATTATTTTAACGCCTTTATTGCTACTGAGTTTCGGAAACTGTTTTAATTTTTTAGATTTTGTAGTGGATGTACTACGTAGTAGCGTATTTTCTTTTATTTGCATTTGACTGTTGAATGATGATGATTTCAAACTGGTCTATCTGTTAAGGGTAGAGAGGATCTGCCATGTTGTGCGAGGAGGTGTTAATGAAGAACTTCAGGATTTATTGATGAAGGGTAAGAAGAGTCTGAAGTTGCATCACATATCAGTCAATATATTATTGTTATTTTAGTTTAAATGATTCTGCGTGTTAACTAATCGTGTTGTTGTTTATATTATTGTAGACAGTTGGTGATGCCATTTCTGATCTGCTTGTTGTTGAGACCATACTGAGATATAACAATTGGGATGTTAAGGCTTGGAGTAAAACTTATACCGACCTCCCCAACCGGCAACTCAAGGTCAAGGTACTGAGGATTTTTCCGGAATGTCACTATATTTTGATCGTCACGATTAAAAGTCGTCACTATTTCATATCGTCATTGTAATGAACCTTTTAAAGTGGTTCGCATTTCATGTTGTATTCAAAATCGTGTAGAGCAATAATTAATGTTACCAACACCATCATAAAAAGCCCATCATCACACTTTAAGTCATTGATGCTAAAGATGCTGAATGTTTTAAATCTAAGTATCTATAAAGGATGTGTTCATTGTCTCGTTTCATTATACATTTTTTTAAATTTCACCTCGGCTGTTTGATAAAAAGCCAGTTGTTTCTTATATCAAATTTTTCTACTAATTCTTCTCATTTCTGTTTTGTAAAACTGTAATTAGGATCTATAACAGGCCTCTAAGGATTGGTTGATAAATACAACTTCCAGATATTCCACGGTTTAATGTTTCTGTTGATTTGCAGGTGAAGGACAGGTCGTTGATTCAGACGACTGATGCGGAACGCAGAATGACATCACCTCAAGGGCTGCAGGGCAAGATAGATTCCATTGTGGCCAAGTTTAGTCAAGCGCGAAGCTTTGTTCGGTTGGTTCACAAGACTTCAATTTATTTGTTTATTAATTGTCTTATTTATTGTGCGAATAAACTCGTTCGTGCCATTCATCCTTATGATCTATTATTAGAATTCACATATTTTTATTTTATTGTATTTTTGGCTAATCACACAAACTGACAATACGCAGTGAGTTTACATGATATGATAAATTGTTTCTGGCAGACCTATTCCGAGTAATGAGAGAAAAGGAAGAAATAGTCGCTTCATAGAAGTTATGTTAATAAATATATTTCATATAACATTCCTGTCGATGCATCTGTCAATGAATGTTGGAAACAGCAGACTTTGCATTTAGTCTATTTAACTTATGTGTGTGTAATTTCAGTCCATCTGGAACTGAAGATGCAGTCAGGGTTTATGCCGAGGCCAGCACAAAAGTAGGCGCTTGCGCATTTTGTAGTTATATTTATAAGCAGTGTTGATAGGGGCTTAGAAGTCACTCTATGCATTTCTATTAAATTACAAATAGATTGTTGTCTCATATTCGAATATTGCAAAAAATACTTTATTCAAGACGTTTCTTAGAGTATCTCTAGATACCAATAAGAATGTTATCAGTGGAATAAGCAGAAACTATAGCAGGGTGAACCTTTGAGATTTGTTGTGGTGAGAAGTACATAAAATGCTGTACATTGTACGGTAGATCATGGCTGCCCAAATCTTGATGCATGGTATAAGTCATAAGGTACGAGAATGGATTAATTACGGTTTAGATTCGATAGTATTTCAATTTTTATCTCTTTTGAAATTTTGATCCTAATTTAGTTGTCTAAATTCTTTCCATATGGTTTGAGTGAAAGTGAAATTTAATCTCTAATCTTTGTGGTTATGCTTCTTTTAGAGTAATGCTGATCTCCTTGCTTATGAGGTCAGCCAGGTTGTCTACGACTGCGCTGGTGGCATTGGAGATCGTCCTAAACCGCCTTCATCTTAATATGACCCGACGAGCGACTTCTCCTGCATTACGTTTATTAATCAGCCGTTGCTATGGCTACACAAGCATTCCATGTGATAATCGATAGGATCATTGCCCGGTTTGACTGTGTTAATTGAGATTAGGAACATTTAAGAATGCTTTAGTCTGAACATTTGAACATAATGGTCGTCCAGTTAGTGCGTACGCAAAAGGCGAAAAATTTACTCTCCCCCAACTTCCTGTACGCACGTGTACTGCCACCCCTCTGCTCAAGTACACTTGATACACACCCACCCCCCAACCAATAGAATGGTCTATACACTAAAGACACGCTGAACCAATGAAAAGCTAACAAAGTCAAGTGTAAAATTGTTTAATAAAATTATTATAAGAGTGTCGAATGAACAACTGTAGAACAATATAGGTCAAAAATTTATTATTATTGACAGCTTGTAGCCTACATGGAACCGACCCCGAGACAGCAGCAGCTAGTCAGTCTTAACCTTCCAGTAGACCCAATTGAAGGACATGTCATCCAGGGTTCAGCCTGATTGGCTGGATCTTGCATGCATGCACTATTGTATTTCCCACAGAGCTGTGACCCCTTCCTGCGCGTACGCAAGCATTATGCAAAACATGCATTTTTGATTACCCCCCCCCTCCGTGCTTACTACTAAATGGCAGGTTCTTATGTGCAACTTTGGAGAGTTTAAAATGTTTATAATAATCATAGGCTTATTATATCTATGATGATAATAATATAGTAATATTTTTATGGTGATGGTTAATTTTTATGTAACAATTTACATTGTGTTGTGATTAATTTAAGTTCCTGTGTACAGTTTTTAAAATGTATTTGATCAGGTTGAATTGCTCAGGTTTTGAAAGCTTTATTAATGCAGAAATGGTTATTTGAATTTAAGTTGATTGACTTATGCATAGTCTTTAGAGAAGGTAATCATTGTTAGTTTTATATTATATACATGTACTGTAGTTAACTTTTGAGTGCCAAGCAAAACTCTTCTTGCCTCAATTTCAATGATATCCTCAGTGTTGCATGTATTCTATTCGAAAGACTTCTTAGCTTCTTCTCATGGGATGATTGACAGGAAAAGCTTTTTAAATTATTTTGTTTGAGCCATCCTTAGTGGAGTAGGGCCTACATTCATTATTGACCCAACGTGTCCTGGTGTAGCGTACAAGCTGCGTTAGGCATTGCATTGATTAGAATGTAGGCCTGTGTTTGAAAGTACCCGGTGTAGGCCTACGTTAATAATCGCGATCTCAAAGCCGCGATCGTCAAAACCGCGAGCACAAAACCTCGACGATGCACA
>JAQFXW010002667.1:0-12785 GCA_034693945.1 Dendrobaena attemsi
TAGTCGGGACCGCCTCTGAGTAGTAGGAGACTTGAAGGGGCGGTATAGAAATGTGTGAATAAATAAATAAATAAACATCTAATGAGGCAGAATGCCTGGTTCTTGTACAGCAGTACACCAATATGCATCAGATAGGCCTATCTTGAGCAAATACCGGATTTTCCTGACCCTTGGAGAGATGGCATCGATGAAAGGAACACCATGACATGCTCAAAATTAGCTAAATTCAGACGTCCTGGTCTCCAGTCACTCCCCAACCATTGAATTCACATGCTGTAGTGGGATTCCGTTTGTTATACACGGATATTGCTTGGTGATGATGCCCAACTCAGTACGTTGTGTGTAATACATGTTGCAAAAATAAGAAAAGCAGTGTACAGATGTGACATAGTGGACCTATAGTGCACTGTTTCATCATAATAAGTGGATCAGTTTCAATAAAATAATGTCATAATACTTGTGAATATTTAGCCAAAAACTGAATTATAAATTATGATAAATAATATTATATTGTGTTTAGTAGCAACGTACTGTTTTTCGATCTGTGCACCCTCCAAGGGTGCATCACTTTGACACAATAATTTGGCTAACACTTCAATAACAAATATTTTAGACCCAGTGTCCATGTTTGCATGCCAAGAGGTATTGGAAAATAGAAGCATTGTTTAGAAAGCAAAGTTGGTAGAAAATGGGTAAACTCTGTATTCGCTCGTCTTCTCGAGGTCAGCTCTGTATTTTCCGCTGTAACACCTCTACTCGGAAATGCGGTGCCTTTTCTCTATTTGTCACCTGCATCTGGAATGGGTAACAATTGGAGAAACGTCTGTTGCCTAGGCATAGCGTGACATACTTCCTCAGACTAGAAATTCTAAAGTCTAAATTGTTTTGCCATGGTTGGACTTAGTGGGTTACAATACGTAACACATGCAACGCGCTCTAACAAGACAAGTCGTGCACGAACGCGCGTAGCGTTGCATTCCTAGTCAATTAGTCATAGTACAGATGGGTTTTCAATTTGGACTTAAACTGTACAACAGTTGTAGACTAGGTTCTTGAAGGGGCACTATATCAATTCTTGGAATGAGTGTACAGACTGGCAACCTGGCGAATGAGATGAGTGAGGTGGTTTCCCGTTGCCTTCCTCATCGACAATTATTGGTACGCAAATTGTCCAATGTCGCTACTTAGCGGCTCAAGTTGGGTTCGAACCTGCAATCTCTAGACCACAGGCAACGAATGTCCACTGCGCCCCTTCCTGCTAGCCCGAGATATCTAACTCTCTGAATGTCCGCCAGCACCGGGGCTCGAACCGCGGTGTCCGTAACAACAGACTTCCGCGGCCAGCGCGCTTACCGATGTAGCTAACTAGGTCAGTCATATTGTATAATAACTAAATAACAGTCTTATGCAATGGTTTCTGTGTAGTCACACAACCAAACCGCACCATATATTTAACCATTACATTTAATCATGAGGAGCTTATAACAACAAGTCATCAATCTGGAAAGCGTTTGTAAAAGGCTTGCAAGGCCATAACAGCATACAATGTTCAACAAGAAATGACCAGGGGCCTTCGTAAGTCATCACCGCGGCCAAACAAGAACGAAACATCCTCTCATTAACCAAAAATCTCCACAAATCAATCGAAACCGACTCGCGTGCAGAGCTGTTTTGCCTCATCAGGTGCTTTTCCTTGCTCCTTTTTTGGCCTGCTTCTTGACTTTGCTGCCTTGTGGGAGAACTATTACGGGTGCAGAAGCAGAAGTCGTGGGCTGAGGTGGAGCGGAAGTCGTGGGCTGAGGTGGAGCGGAAGTCGTGGGCTGAGGTGGAGCGGAAGTCGTGGGCTGAGGAGCGGCCGGAGCAGAACGCCTTAGAGCTGCTGCGGCTTTCCGTTCTTTGTCGACCTTCTCATACACTTCAGGCATATTCTTAAAGTCCGGTGCCCCTGTCCTTAACCATTCGGTCAGCTCCTTTAAAATTCAAGGTACAGTGCCAAACTCTTAATTTTAAATGATAATCATGTAATCAGAACGAACTGAAAATAATAATATTATTGAACTGAAGCTTCTTAATCAGGCAAATGAATTAATGATTGCCATGGGCGGAATTTGCTTTCAGTTCATGGGGGCAGCAGAACATAGTGGGCTTCAAACACATTTCTGACATTAGTCATTACATTTCTTTTCTTCTTTTCTACTTTTCAACTGTAAGACGAAAATTGCTTGAACCGAAATGGGAATGGGAGACTGCTAAGAAATTAAGAGCTTAATAAGCTATGAAGTTTTCCTTGGGGGACTTAGCCCACCCTAGCCACTTATTAACTCCTTCCATGATGATTGCAATCTAATTGTAACTATTGTAAGTTCTCTTATTTAATTCAGGCTACAGGTAATCTGACGTGTAGCCTAATTACCAGCAGTCTGGCATTATAATAGTGTGTTGTATCTGTCTGTCTTGCACTGTCTCTGTGTGATCTCAGTCGCCTGGTCACTGTTTCACTGTTGGACCGAGGACGCCTCTTGGTGAGCTTCCTGACGAGGCGCTATAGAAGCGTTTGAAGTGAACAGACTAAATTGTATTATCTTGAACGGATTCTTCTGAGTCACCACAAACTGGATCTCTTTGTAAGTGTATGATGTTTTGGTTAGTGATTGATTGTTATTGATTATCGTCTGGTTTCTGGCACCATAGATTGCGTTGCGCATATTATACAACAGCGCCACGGCATTTATTAATTAGCATAAATTAACCATGACAATTACTAATCCACATAAATTAATCAAGATGAAATTACTAAGATTAATCAATAATCTTAAGGGTCAGAAACACCGGAAGTCAGACTAAGGTAAGTAAGATGCGTGTCGTCTTAAGGCGATCCTCAAGTTGCATCAACAGAATAATTAGGCCTATTGTCAGAGCCAGCGAACGATATCTTACGTCACAGTCGAAAGCCACGACTCCGTTGGACGCTGCGTTGAGATGCATCCCACCATCCTCACTGAGTAATCCGACCATTTCAGCTCCAACTGAAACAATAGCATATTTGCTTTAAATTTAATCTGCTAACTGAATTCTGGATTCAAATGGCCATTCATATTTGGAAACTAAATTAACATAGTTCATTTTATCATGATCTAATGTAACGGATTCTCTCTAATAGTATAATGCTAGCCAGTCCATGCAAATTTCAGATAGATTTTGGTAACATTGCTTACACGGCTTTCTTTATTGGTCTACAGTTAGCTGCAGAATAAAACTAAAAAATCTAGAAAACCGGACCACAAGATCACCCAATTAATGACGGCTGACTGTTTAACAAAATGTTAATGGATCTACATTTGGTGAGGAACAACACAAAGACGCTAGATAAACAGGAGTCCTCTTGTCAGAAATGTCTGTGATGAGCGCCTTGGTATATGCTTAGTGGCTCACCTGAGAAATACGAAGCTACGAGGTGTAGTCTATTTCTTTATTATTGACAGTCGAAGATGCCACGCGCATATGAACTATGAAGTCTAAGCGACTTCAGTTTCTTGACCTAATGAACTTGTATTGATAAATAAATCGTTACTCTCCCGCTGATCCTCCTACCGACAATGTAGGTCAGTCTATAGTCGTTCATTATTGACTACTTGGAGAGAACTGGGACATAGTAAAGGGGAGGGGAGGGTGCTCTTACCACATTGATTAGAGCACTCGTCTCGCAGGCCCGCTCACAGTTGCTCACCAGTGAATGCGCTATATGGATATCTATTCTTTGATTATTCGTCTGTCTTTGGTGGAGTTTCTTAAACTCTTAGCTGCCATTCATTATGAGAACACATTGATACTTGAACAACGAAACACATGAACACATAAGGAAAGAAATAAACCTACATTCCTTCTGCAGGTGCTTCGCGAAGATGACGAAACGGTCGTCTGGTTTTCTGATTGGCATGACGTCTGGCGCATTGTACGTCTGAAAATATAAGTGAAAAACATCAAAAGTTAAATAAACCTCTGACTCGTATCATACACTTTAACGACAGCTTATGACAACAAAAGTCGGGTGGTGACATGCGACCCATAGAGTACATTTGTAAAACTACAGAACTGTAGCAATAGTGTAGGCCCTATTAAATTTGATAGCATTCAGTAGTTTCTCCATTATCAGTCTAGGTCTAATTATTTTTAAGTCATGATCTAGTCATTATTACTGCAAAATTATAATATTTTTTTAACCTCGCAAGACCGTTTAGAACAACTTAAAGAATAGAAACGCCCCACTTCGGCCCCATGACTGCTTATCTCGCCATCGCTTCTAGAATTGGGCCACGGACTCCCAGAAACATTACCTCATTTCTTTTGTGTAATCTCACTGCGGTTTGTCAGTTTGTACAATTAAACGAAAATACAATACAATACAATACAATACCAATAGCAGTAAATTACTGCTGCCTTGACGGCACCTGGTGAATGCGAACAGAGAGAAATTCCACAAAGTTGCGAAGTCAGTAGGCCTAGATTGCGGAATTAGGTGATGACGTGATACGCTACTAATAGTCAAAGCAACCGACTAATGTGTCTCTTCCCCTCATAAAAATAGTTAAAGTCACGCTGATAGTAGGCATCACTCGCGAATAAACATAGTTTAAGAGTGTTTCGACAGTGGAAACATGATTACGACTATTGTAGTCATAAGCTTTGGAATTCGCTGTCCACTCAGTTAGACAAGGAGTCTTCGGATAATCGACAAGAAGATAAGTCCTGAGCATAAATAAATAGAATCAGAAAAATTGCGAGGGTGGGAACGAATTTGCAGTCAGTTTGTTCAAGACGGTAGGCTAACTGAGGCAGAAAGGATGTAAAGAGCTCTCTCGAAGATAAGCAGGTGCTCTTCTTCAGAGGCAGTGTCAAAATAGCCAAACTATGAAAGATTATTAATTGTGGGGTTATTCAATTGACTCCTTTAATAAGCCGTTACAATTTTTACTGACTTGGCCTATTTATTTTTAGAAGCAGAGGTCTGACGAAGTTACCTTTATCTCGTCTTCTGTAGACTGGAGATCAGCACTTGGTACCCGGCATCTGACCCACGCTTTCAAAGCCTTCACTGCCTCTTTCCCCAAGGCCTGCATCACAGGCTGTAGATCAAAAATTGATTGTTTAGACACAAACGCCATGCACTCAACAAAAGTTAACATAGGGTGTGATAAAATAAGTCCTGAAAGATAAAATAAGGCAAGCTAACGTTAATCAAGTTATTTATTAAGCCAAGACCATGGAAACTCAGAGGTAGGCACATGCTATGTAAAGTAATGCGAAATTGTGAAAGTTAAAGTATATAAGCCTGTGGAAGGTGAGGTACGCCTAGAATTTGGGAAGTTGGAATAAGGCTATTGAAGATGTGCAAAAGCAATGCCACGTATAATACTACAATAACACTGGTTACTCACATTGTCTAAATTTCTGATCTTCACTTTATCCAGCTCCTGTATCAGAAACTGCGGGATGACGAACCGCGCTGACTGGCCGAACGCTGCTCGGAAACGAAATAATCATTGAATCAAAAATAATTTCTCACTTCCTTAATTAAGAAGTTCGGCAAAGAGTTATATTTCAAAGGCTAAGGGCACTATATAGGTGTCACAGAAAAGAAATGCATGAAGGCCTATTGAAAAGGTCAGGTAAAAAAAACAGGCCAGCAGCAGTAGTCTAACATTGACGACTGAATGGTCCGGAATTGTGGCAGTTCTAGGTAGAAATGACCTGAATAAGCGACTGGTTGATCGACAGACTGACTGACTGGAACAGTATCAATACAGAGAAATAAAAATGAAATTAGCATTGAGCTGCTACAGAAAGACCTCGGTGGCAAGACAAGGAACGATGGGCGGACAGAGACAAGCACTATTGCAACAGACAAACAAACAGACGCAGGTTTAGATATACAGGAATGTATATTGGCAAAATACAATTTTTATAAAGGCAACAGTCAATAGCACTAATAAATCAAATGGGCTACATGTGGATGTACAGAAATTGGATAGTCCATCCAAAAAAGAGCATAGTTGTTGCAGTCCCAAAGTGCATGCGTTAGGGAGAATAAGAAATTGCACATTTGTCGTATTGCAAGGGAAGCGCTTTTAAGCAACTTCCTGCATTCGGGTCCCCAATCAAAGGTAAGTTGATTTTATTTCTATTATTGCGACGCTATCTAATGTACAAGGTGTATATGCGGTTAATTTAATAATGGTTATGGGTTTTTCAAGAATGGTAATGGTTAACGAAATAACATTGATAAATAAAGCTTTGATCATCTTATCAGTTTATTTGTATAGGAACGTGAAGATGGACATGTTTGAATTACTTACTCTTAAGCAAATCAGCCTCAATCGTGTCCAATCTATCAAAATGATGCAACACGATGTTGGTGTCAAGTATGATCCACAATTTCTAGAGGAACACATAATACAGTATCATACAACGGTAAAACAACTGAACAGAAAATACAGACAAATATAATGGGACACATGAGCAAAAACGAAAGAAACATCAACACACTTCCAAACAGTCGCCCAAACGTCCAAGCAAACAGACAGGCAGGCACACATAGGTTGAGTCATAGAGATAAGTTCCAGAACTAGCTCTTAACCAAGACACAGATCAGACAGATATGCATAGACAGAGACACACAGCAAACATACACTGCAGAAATGTTGACCTACCGACGATGAGCAAACAAAAAGACAGACAGGCAGACAGACAAACCAGTTATACAATTATTCATGTGATATAGTAAATGCAAATTACAGCATGGTCATCTTTGCGTTGATTCTGCCTTTAACCCCATTGCTATTCTACAACCCCCATATAACCTACATTCTTTTAGTAATATTCTCAGAGTTACAGGTCAAACTTTCTCTTTGGTTAGATATTGTCTTTTGATCTGAAATTTGCTGGTGGTTCGCCAACCCTAAATGTTTTGCTTCGTAGGCCTACAGTTCAATAGAAATAAAGTTTGAAAACCTCTGTCTATGCCCATGACCAAGACTGTCAAAGTTCTCCATCTGATGCCCGAAGTAGAAAGAACTCTCTAGGACATAAGAATCTCTTACAGGGTGGACCAACAAAATAAAACCCTATGGTTGTTTTGCTAATATTTTGTCCAATAGTATGACTCAAATCAAATTTTACAGGCTTACATTCAATTTTCATATAATAATAGGCAGCCATCTAAAGCAGCCAAAGTTCATCAAATATCAGAAAAATGACAGAAGTTATGTCGATTATTACTTGAGTTGTATAGACAACAGTATCAGCTTTGGTTATATGCAATCTTGGGCTGAATTGTGCTTTCCAGATCCTACAGAGTATGCTTCACATTTTCCGAATAGGAGTTTACTAGAAACGATAACGGCGCTAAACGAATCAGGTCATACAAATTATAAGATTGCTGTTGCACATTTACCGGAGGATGTCCTTGCACCGATCCGGATGACGCCAGCCTCAGTTCCTCCAACTCTGACAAATGACATAGTAATTATAATAATAATAATAATGTAACATAATAAAAATAATAATAATGATTATCTTCGGATATTTTCGAAAAGCCTGAGGGATCCTCTATACTTTTGGTAAAGAATCAGTAAATAACATAAAGGCATAATTATAATAGTAAGCCTATAATTATACTTTAAGTTACTACACGGAGTCCCAATTGAAGTGACACCCTTTTTGTGTTTGCGATATATTTGTTAATTTTAAATATAACTCTATACAACTTCAGAGCGTGAACGAGGGATAACGTATCAATATTTCCTTAAACTTTCATCAAATTCTATCAACAGAGTCCGAAGTTGTGCACAATCAAACTTTGGCAAAGTAACTTTGAAGTTTCCAACATGTAAACAATAGGAAATTATTGCTTGAAGCCGCATACCTTACTTTCTAAATGAAGTACATATTAAAAAATAGGACGTCACATTTTTCTCGTCATCCGTGTAAGCCTTAAGAGGACAATAATGAAATTGGATTCCAGTAAAGATGATTTGGGTTTGATAAGAAGTTAAAGACAAGAAAAACATTCATTACAGATAAAAAATGATAGGCTGTAGCTTAGGCCTACGTTGAAGTTCCAGTGAGAAAAAACATGATGTGGCCAATCGATTGTTTCGCACTCGTTCAGATTTTATCGAAATTCCGTCAAGGTTTCAGTCGGAATATCAAGTCTTGGCCCCACTCAGATTATCTTTATCAATCGAGGGGTTAAAATTAACGTGCGTACTATCGTGACGTTTTGCTCGGTGAGCACTTGCTGCCTGCAATTAAAGAATTGTGGGGCACCAATTTTTTTATATTACAGCAGGACAGTGCTCCGGTTCATCGAACCAGATAAACTGTTCATCTGCTTTCAAGAGAAATTCCAGAATTTATTTCACCAACTCTTGCTTCCACCACCACCACTATGACCAGTAAGGCCCCGAGAAAAAAAGACTGGTCTTGGGAATAGACAGGGAGGAGGTTACGACTACCCGAAAGAATTCAAAGCAAACAGAGGGAGAAAGTGCAATAGAGGGAGAAAGTGCATTCCACAGAGAAGGTCCAATAGAAGCAAAAGAGCGAGACGGAGCCATAGTGTTCCCCGAGCGGACAGGTTAAGTTGGATGCACGAAGGGGACTGTGAGAAGTTGATGAGCGAGGCCGAGCGGTCATGTCATGAAGGTATTTGGGATCAAGACCTAGCCGACCTTGAAGATCAGTGTCAATATTACGAACTGCATGCTAGTTGGGAGAGGGAGCAAAAGTAGAGATGGGAGAGTACTCAGGGAGGTGAGCTATCAATCTAGCATCAGTGTTGAGGACAAACTGAAGTGGAGAAAGACTATAATTTAGGAAAGATCAATGAAGACAGAATTACAATAGTCTTTTCTGGAGCAGATAAAAGCATGAACTAAAGCAGCAAAGATAAGAGAATAGACAGCGTCGTCTGACCATGAGACACCTGAGGCGAAAGTATGAGTAACGTGTGAGATTGACAATGCGACATTTGAAAGTAAGCGTGGAGTCTGGAACAACACCCATGGCAGGTCTTGCACGCTTGATGAGAAGGAGAGAAGTGGACTGTTCACTGTTCAGGTAGGAGCGCAAAAATCCAGCTTTCTGAGTTTTTGCGGGGTACCAAACAATATTAGTTGAATAGTGGAGGCATTTAGGGAAAGACGATCTGATGACATCCAAGAATGAAGGCCGACCAGACTAGCTAACTAATATCTATTCATCCTATCATTCAATCTAAAACACAAACACACACACCAATTCATCCACCCATCAATCCATATCCACAGCCATCCCACTTGGTATAGGCATAGAAGCCCCTGATTCCACCCATCCAATCAAAAACACACTCCCATAAATTCATTATCACGCATCAATCTATCCAACAGTTTCCAAGCGCATTCACTACACGGTTATATCTCTCACCTACAACGCCCTTCAAACCTTGCAACCCTCATACATTCTTCAGCTATTCACCATTCAACCGCTCAGGTCTACCCTCTCATCAGCTTATCTCGGGAGGGCCGATTGATGCAAATATGCATCGATGCATCTGCACAGAAATGATGGGCAGATAAAATGCCCCATATACCTTCCATGCACCGTTCTGTGGAGATTGTTCCGCGGCCAGCGTGATAGATCAGATCAAATACTGCAGGAATATTCTTTTCACTGAAAATTCCCGGACCGCCAGCGCTTGCTCCTCTAAGAAAGTCATGCTTCTTCGTCTCATCGACGAGAAATTGCTTTATTCTCTTGAACCCTGAACCAGAAGAAAATTCTTAATTAGGTAAGTCTCTGCTCCGAACACTTCAAACTTAGGAACTTCCGGTGGTCTGGTAGTTCCATTGTATGCCTTTCAAGATTGATTTTTGGAGGGGTGAAACTAACCATCCTTCTGTATGATGCCGAGAGAAGGAATGTCAGCCGTAAAGAGAAGAAATAGTAGATTGCCCAATACAGAATCTTAAGTTGTGGAATACCAGATTTTGTCTGAGTAATGACATACCACAGTTCAGATTTAGGCCTACACCCCCACAAAATCTGTAACAGTGTCCAAAATAGATTTTTAAATGAATACTCTAGCACGTAATGACAGTTGTATTGGTGTGGAGGAGCAAGACAGTTACAGATGCCATACAGGACTCGTGAAATATATGTGGAAAGCAGCTCAAATGGGTGCGGTCTGGATCACAGTTTCTAACTGCTTCTGGTAACAAGAAGAAACAGATTGAACAAGAAATTGCACTGAGCAGCCCGGCATCAGCGATGCCTGACCCATTGGCAAGGGATAGAAGTTCAGTAGTTTCATTCACGGGGCCATGCGTTCTGGTTTGTCCATGTCCCCTCCATTCCAAAGAAGCACATAAGATTTTTCCATTATTGTTTTATTATTATTTATATTAATAAACGAGTATAATAACATAGGCCCATATTGTCGCTCTGGCCACTCATGCAGTGCGCAGACGACATACGTGACAATAATAAATATAGTTAAAATTATAATTATGGGAATACTAAAAAAGGAAAACAAATAAAATAACATGCTAAAAGGTCTTTTACGCAGACCAAGAAAGCGAGAACAAAACTTCTTGTCGTTAGGCCTAATCATATTAGGCGAAATTAAACCTTATACTCTCAAGCTTCAAATTCTGCAAGTTAAGAAAAGGTTAGAAAATGCCCAGACTTCACTGTTATCTGCACAATTCTATAATTATGGCTCACTATGTCTGCCAGACGAAATGCGAATAAATATAATCCTCATGGCATATACATCATAACATTTAACCGATTAACGAATTGCCAAAAGCCTGTGGTTGTTGAAACTATGTTGGTAAAAAGTGGAAGAAATATACGGAATTGTACCATCATTTTCTTCTCTGTTGAGCGCCGATGTCGAAGCTGTCAAAGCTGAGGCGGAAAACTGTTCAATCTCTGAGTCCTTCCTGTGAAAATTATATAGGTTGAAACACTCGAGTACACGCAGGCAATAACATTGGCTGCGAACTTGGGTAGGGCAGGGGTTCAGAGGGAAAGTGTAGCATCTCTCAAAATTATTAGATCCCTGTTTTTTATTTGCCAAGTGAGAGTAATCTACGTGTTGTTTCGAAGCGATGTAAACCTTGTTTTCACCTGTTTTAAATGAATAAATTCCATTATAGTAATCGCTATGTAAGGTATAATTGTTTGCCGTCCCGAATTGGCACCATAACTCTTGCTAAAGACGGCAACGCCACAACAGGACAGTTAATTTAGAGTTAACATAATTGTGGGAGGTGGTGGTGTAGTGAATTAGTATAAGTCTCGCGGCCGGAACCAGAGCTACTGCGTAGAGAACTGGAGAAAGTCCTTCGTGCACAATTACTCGAGGCGGTTTGACGTGTTAACTCCAACACACTTTCGGGCTACAGGTGGGACCGCCTCTGAGTAGCAGTAAACTTGAAGTGGCAGTATATAAATATATGAATTGATGAATAAATAATAATGTTTCTTTGATTCAATGCGGTGTCTGCCTTGCATATTTCGCGAATTTAAATTATTTCTAATAATAACTTCCTGCAAACTGTCATCTTAGTACAAATTTACAGGTTGATAGAAGTATTCGTCACGCTCGGGAATCGAACCTAGGCTTGTTTCCCTTCGAAATTAGTGATTCCTGTAGCCAGTGCATGGCTCATAGGCCGAACTTACAGATATTGCCTGTCTGTTTACGTCTGATGAGGCAGAATTTGTGAGGATGAAGAACAAGAACTGAGACCATCTGGAATGACGGCTGTTAATGTTTTTGGCACTTGACCATCAGGGCATTGCATTTGTGTTATACATTATTCTGAACGACTTCGTGAAGCAGAAACGTAAGTAAGTAACTAAGTAAGTAAGTAAGCAAGCAAATAAGTAAGGAAGTAAGCAAGCAAGTGTTGAAGTAAGTAAACAAGTAACTAAGTAAGTAAGTAAGTAAGAAGAACGACTACTCTGGATTTGAAGTAAAGTAAAATACTTGCATCACACAAGTAAATATGGTAGAGGTAATGGAATGGGGCAGCGCAGAAGAATCAAACTTCTGAAGGTGAATGCAATGGTGACTGAGAAGCGTATACACCCTATTAGGGAACAAGTTAAGGGATGTGATAATCAATTTCGATTTAGACCAGGGAGAGGAACAATGAATGCAATGTTCATACTGAGATAGGTGGTGCAGTAGAAAGCACTAGAAGGAAACAACAAAAGCTACTGGACTTTGTGAAGCTGGAAAAGCCTTGAGTGGAGTGCAAATAGTGGTCGTTTACTGAAATTTCGGGAAACAAGGATAGCTCCGATAAAGAGCAGTTTGCAAATGCGCTTTTTAGACACAGCCATTATTTCACTGTTTTTATTGATTGCTTGATTACATCTGCATTACGATATCGACGCCACGCAGGCCTGAGGTGTGGTAAATTGCTACAGTAATGACCAGCAACCGCTCCAAGTTTCTTGACAGAAGTCGCATTTCGTGTCAATTTTTCATCCTGCTGAGTGAAACTTTGCAAAATTGCTTTTAACGTCATTTTAACTATAAACAATCCAGTGCGATTACTCCTTGTAATCAAATTATAGCAAAATTAGGTGTCTATCAATGCTCTATTCTATTCTATTCTATTCATAGATTTATAAAGCGCCTCTTTCAGTACAAATTAATCAGAGGCGCTCCCAGTGCGTTGGACCCGTGAGAAAAGATAAGTTTTAAGACGGCGGGCAGAAACAGTAGTACT
>JAQFXW010002668.1:0-12785 GCA_034693945.1 Dendrobaena attemsi
TCACCACCATCATCATCATCATCACCATCATCATCATCATCATCATCATCATCATCATCATCATCATTACCATCTGTCCTCATCGTCCTTCACAGAGCTATATAGGGACGGGGGGGACATAGGGCTGTTCGTGAGGTCTGCAGAGAAGGACCCAGCACGCGGCGACATCTGTCTTCTGTGTTTATTTATTGGATCAGGACATAAGTCG
Source organism: Dendrobaena attemsi (assembly GCA_034693945.1). Taxonomy (NCBI): domain Eukaryota; kingdom Metazoa; phylum Annelida; class Clitellata; order Crassiclitellata; family Lumbricidae; genus Dendrobaena; species Dendrobaena attemsi. Next base: position 209 of record JAQFXW010002668.1, read on the forward strand.
TCGTCATACGTCATGCGGAGCCGAAAGAAGAAGCAAATGGAGAGAAGTAGCTGAGATGGGAAGAGTAGTAATGAGCGACGCTACACAGAAAATAAGGAAATAATTGCATGTATAAATGACCCATTTGTAATACATTGAACCGTTATTCATAACCAAGGTCCCGCTAGTTAGGATCACAATCTATAGGCTACATACCACTGCAATTATGTGCACTTGTGTGCACTGCACTCACTATGCAGTTATGTTTACAGGTACTGTAGGCACATTTATAGACTATATTATGATGATGATGACGACGATGATGATGATGACGATGACGATGATGATGATGATGACGATGACGATGACGATGACGATGACGATGATGATGAGATCGATAGACAGACATAGATTAAAGGGGTGGACACAGTAGGTTATACAGACGGAGTTAGACACAGGCAGATAGAGGGAATAGAACGAATGATAGAAGAGCTACGGAACGACTGAAGTGGCGGAGGGAGGGATATAGATCTGCACGGAGAACATATGTCGACGAGAGAGTCGAAGTCGGAGACGTCACCTGCAGTGAAGGCGTCCTATAGTTAAGCACGGTGGCGCAAGAACCGTGCATTAGACGCTACGCGACACCTAGCGTCGATTATAGCCGTGCAGTCAACCTGATAGATGCCATTTATCATAGAGAAGGAGGAGGAAGAGCAGAAGACGGAGCAAATGTATATAATCAAAGAGGCAGAGTACGATTCTGAAGTGATATATAAGCAATCCCATCATTCAGTTCAGAAGAATAATTATCAAATGGAAATAATAATTATTGTAAGACGATAACACAAAATATAGCCTACAAATGAACACATACTTGTAGTGTAGTGTATTGTATTTGTGTATTTCTATACCGCCTCTTACAAACCACTACTACTCAGAGGCAATCTAGACTACTGCCCGCAGGTGTGTCGGGAGTTTTACACGCCGAAGCGCTTGAGCAATTGTGAATGAAGGACTTGCTAAAGGTCCTTAATACGCAGTGGGTGTGATTCGAACCTGCAACCCTTCGACTACACTACCACGCCCCACGTACTTCTACAGCTGTACACTATACACGGTACAATATACACACGATTCAATATACAGGATGAGCCCAAAAAAATGTCTCAAGCACCACAAAAGTTGCAGCACTTTTAGTGAGTCAACCTACTAAATTCTGCTGATTTAACAACGTGCAACGTAACAAATGAAGCCAGACAGACAGATAGACACATAGCGCAGACAGACATTACGTCAGACAGATAAAAGGGGAAAACGGGTCTCATGAAATCCCCAGATGTGTATAAGGTTATCCCTCTCCCAAACATCGTCACCGGACATCTTCACCTGTTACACTTGGTTTCAGTATTCCTCGGGCACTTCATGTGCACCTTTCCTCTGACCACGCAGGTAGTATTCCTCTGAATATCTGAAGGAGCAGACGGCGAACCCCTTCCAGACCCTCCAGTGATCCACCAAATCCAGTCAGAGTATATATATCTAGAGAGGACATCGTCCATTGGAGATCAGTCATATTCGGTTGCTGTCGTGTGGCCGCCTGGCGGTGACCTCGACGCCAATTACGTGGCCCCACGCCATCTGGGCCTGGTTAGGGTAGCGTATGTTCCAAGGATTTCATCTCTGGAACCGGAACTATCCGGTTCCATTTGCGCCCGGAACGAATTGCTCGGCGATGATGAAATAATTATTGTGGTGAATATGAGCGTAATCTGGAGGGCGCTCTTTCCCCGATTCTCTTGGATCTGTGTCCATGTGTGCTCTGGTGCCCTATCGTTTCTCTCAACGAACGCTGGTTCCACTGGGGGATCCGTTTACGCAACAGGGTCTCATCCGAGTTGACATCAAATGATCTGGAGACAATAGAAGCTCGGACAGTCTGCAGTGGCGGCCGTTTGCTCTCTGCAGTCTGAAAGTTGGGTTGGATCAATTTTCTTCAGTCTCTGACCTTTCTGTCCCTCTCTTTTCTGTCATCATGCATTCGTTGCTATCAATAAGTATATGTAGGCTATACGGTGATTCAGTGAACCAAGAAATGACCATTACGTTTTTTGCTAATAGCCTATAGCCTAATATTAAAAAGCACGAATTTCTAACTTACCTAAACATTAACAGGCTGAAAGGCGGCAATTCATATTTGCATGTAACTACCAAATTTAAGCAAAATATTTTAAACAGAACAAAAGTTATTCAACTTTTAATGACGTCATCAACTGCTTTTTGGTAGTCCAACTACTGTATTTTGGTGAGTTAAAAAAAGTGTTAACACAATAAACGTGACAAAAAACAGTGCTGCAACGTTTGTTGAGTTTTAGATATTTTGATAAAAAATTTGGTCGCTATAGTTATGCAAATACAAATTACCTTTAAGCCTGTGAAACTTCATTAAAATATTTTTACTTTTGGCGAAAATATTAGCAAAAAACTGTTAAACGTTTTTGAGCCATCAGAAAACAGGGGTGGGTTCGCTAAAAGTTGAACTTTCGTTCTATATAATTGAGATAGTTTGGGGAAATTTGGCAGTTAATATATGAATTGCCTTTCAGCTTGTAAACTTTATATAGGCCTATAAATTCTTACTTCTAACCAAAATATTATCAAAATCGTCGGGGGTCATTTATTGCTAACCCTGTATATAGTCCTAATTATATAGGCCCGTGTTTCTATTTATAAGTTGTGTGTAGCCTATTATCAAAAAACGTCGGGGTCTCATTTTTGCTAACCCTGTGTAGTCCTAGGTATATAATAGGCCTGTGTGTCTGTAGGTTATGTGTTTTCTGTGTAATTATCAATGTAACAATTATCTGTATACACAAGACAGAGAACTGACCCTATAGTTAGACCCAAATACTATCCGGTCTGCACGATACTGCAGTGTTAAGCGCGTAATACAATGTATACATGACATTGTTGTTTACAGCCGTATACCAGGAGGTCGATTATCTAACTGGTAATAACAGTCATAGAGTTGAAAGGCATAATAATCAGCTCGTCAAAGGTCTGTGGCTTGGTCGCACATCTTGGAACGTTCTTAATACGCGGTTGCTGCATGCATGAGGTTCATACTCTTTCCATTCATGTTCTCTGCAACTATTATAGGACCGTGTGTATGCAGACGATGGTGTCCTTGGCTTCGCGGTTGTTGCATGCAGCTGACACCATTTCGGACTATTGTCGGCAAGGATACTGCGTTTACAGGTGGTTTGCTTCTCAACGGTTATAACTGGCAATTTTGTTGCGTTATAAGTGGAGCTAAACCTGGAACGTCTTTGTGTATAGAGACGACTTGCTATCAAGTGGTGCATCCGATAAAGACGAACGATAAAAGAGACCAATTGACGACAACTATAGTAGGACAAGTGGAACTATAGAGACCTATAGAAGAGACGCCCGCAGACGACAAAAGACAGAACGACACGAAGAAGAAAGCTGCTGTCAAGTGTAGCAAAGACCCTCCAGAATGGCGGACAATGAGAGACAGTGCATATATGCCATTATGCATGGGTGTAATACACGTCCTAAGACAGCTTGTGCTTTGTGGAGAAGACTTTTATCCCGCAGCTTCAGGCTCGTAATCGATGATATAATCTCAGAAGGACGCATCGAAGAAATTGGTTGTCATCTGTTACACACGTCTTTCAATGAACGAAACTTCTAATGAGATTTTTCTGAGGCGCAGGTATATCAGTATAGATCCCCTTCTTCGTGGTTACTTGCGTTTTGCTCCCATATAGGCTATAGATGCAGTTTTCCAAATATTTGGTAAAAAATAAAAATTGTCTAATAACACTTTAGGCCTACACACTGAAGGGCAACTCATATTCACATATAAGTGCCAAATTTCACCAAATGTCTCACGCAGAACAAATGTTGTTCAACTATTAGTGACGTCACCCACATCTTTGTAACGTTTTCTGCATTACAGTTTTTGAATCATTAGAGTATATGCAGTAGGTGGGTTCACTAAAAGTGCTGCAATTTTTATTGGCTTTGAAATATTTCGATCAAATTTGGTGGTTATATGTAAATATGAACTACCTTAGAGGCTGCAAAATCTCATTTAAAAAATATTGTTTTTTCAGGGAACAATTAAAAAACACTGTTAAACGTAATTTGAAGCATCAATAAGCAGTGGGTGACGTCACTAAAGGTTGAATAACTTTTGTTATTCGTGATATAGTTTGGTGAAATTCGCCAATTATACGTAGATATGAATTGCCTTTCAATGTGTAGAATGTTATTAGAGAATTCTTACTATTGACCGAAATATTAAAAAACTGTTGGATTATCTCATCTTATCGAATTAACTTCTGCACATATCTATTATTCAGTCGGCAGATGTATGAATTTAGTTAGCCTGCAATTTTTTAGATGATGCACTGATAATGTTCGCTCTGTTAAATTTAATTTCCATCATGCAGAGTCTATTCGTTTCTGATTGGGAGCTTAGTGCTCGGTCATTAGAGTAAATTTAACGTTTTCTTTATTTACCGGCTAAACTGACGTAGTTTACAACACTGCAGTATGTATGACAGAGTAATATTCTTTGGTCTTGTATATACAGATGTTTTGCTATTATAGCACGAAGTGGCTGCAGTCTCTGGAGAACGAGCGGATGTCCAATCGACCGTTAATCATTCATCCATCAAATCATTGACGCGGGCTAAATGGAGAGCTAATGAGGCAAATGTTATGTGGTTAAGATGGTATATATATATATATGTATATATATGAACACGGATGAATATATATGTATATTTGCATATGTACATAATATACATGTATTGTGCTTAAGCGCATGTATACATGACTATATGGCACGTGTATTATAGTTGGGGGCCGGTCTGGGAATAGGTGATTAAGTGAGTTACCTGATAAGTTGCTTTGCAGTCCATTGAGTAATAGGGCAACAATTGTTGTTCGCTGCTGCAGAGGTAGTGCCTGCAGAGTGTGGCCCACGATGGATGTACATTTGATCAGCGCCTCTGGGCAGAGAGAGAGAAAGTCGGTGGAGCGAAAGACCTGAGTATATCTGACACGAACACGTATACACGCTTCCCTCTATTATGACTGCTAATTGCTGGGACGCAATTAGAAGGAGTCATTTAACAGAACATTTAACAGGAATGTCGTCCGCTATTCACGGGGACCATATCTCGCTATATCTGCCCTCCTATATAGATACATGTCCACGCGTCAGAAGGGATGGATTCGAGGCGACAGGGGTATAGAACACACAGACCGGATGAGTTACCTTACTGTCACTGACCGCGGCTAGCTGCCAAGCCCTGGGGGATAGACCGGCCGACAGACCGACGACTGACTGGGGTTAGGTGCTGGACGGGGTCTGGACCCCACCGTAGAATGTCGCAACACATCCTTCTAATGGCTGAAGCGCAGAAGTCCTGCTGAGCTCTCGGCCACTGATTCTGATGAGATTTCTTGCCTGACAGGTGTTGTTCGGAAAGTCCTCTTAATTTTGTCGTATGGATGGAGGATGTCTCAGACAAATGGCTCCACAGAAGTGCCAGATTGGTAGCAGATAAAGACATCTTACTAATGCGTTTGTAATCTTCTATAGGCCTACATCCACGCCATCCATTTATGGATTGCGTTTGAACCACCTGTGAGAATTTTTGCATCAACTTATTATAATTATAGGTGGTTAATATTACTCTAGGCAGGCTTGTCCAACATGCGGCCCGCGGGCCCGCCAAGTGTTTCTATCCGGCCCGCGAGCATATTCCAGAGGTGCAGCGAACTTATTTTAAATAAGATTATTTGGGTTAGGTTTTAGAGAACACAATGAAGTTAGTCTATGTCATAATTAGTCATGAATTCACGAATATGCAACGATGCGAAGTTCTATGACTGGATTGAACTTACAATAATTATTATTTGTGCTGTAAACAATAGGCCCTAATATTGCGCGAACAGCGACAACTTTACAGCAAATTTCTCTCCTCTAATGATTATTGGACAGTGGACTATATTTTGTCACAGTTTGAGCAAACTGTAGGCCTACCTCTTAATTGTAAAAGAAAAATAACATTTGCAAAGAGTACATTATAAGTGGCATCACTCAATCGACACGCGGACGAATTCGAATTAAGATCTACTGACAAAGCCAATGCGTTTAAAGCATCCAACTAAAAGTTCCGTATGTGCGACTATAGGGCCAGTTTTCATTGCCAAGTCTTATTTAGAACTGACGCTCTGGATAAAAGAGGAGAGCAAATGTCAGACCTGTCATCCCAGTATACATAACTAAATCAGACATCTTACTAAATCTGCACCTGAACAAGGTTAATGCAGTACTCCACACTAGATAATAGGCCTGCCCAAATTTAGCATGCTATGCACAGTAGGCCTATAATTATTTTACGGGATCCGTGTTTTGTTGCTTTTCCTGTTGTGGCCGTCTAACTGACCTTAAAGTTGTCGTTTTGGCCCTCGAGCCAAAAAGGTTGGACAAGCCTGCTCTAGGCCTTCGATACGTTATGTCATTGGAATGGAGACGTTCAATAATATTTTTAAACGTTTATCCATCTTACACTTTACAAGATAAGATGACTATTAGTGCACTATTCATTAAATGTGTATAGTGTACGCACAAGTGCATAGGTTTACTTACATGCATGCAGTGGAATAAATTAAAAGAAAATGCTGTTAGTTATTTCTCAAGACCACTGTTTATTTACTGAATAAGTTATTGTTTTAAATGAATTTTAAATGAATTAGAGAAGATTTACACTTTCTAAAATATGTTGGGTATATAATGTAACCAGGGATGGGCAGTAATTTAGTTGAGTAGTTGAAATTACGTAGTTTCAATGACATTGGTAATTTGTAATTTGTTGCTCTGGATCAAAGTAATTTGTAATTTGTAATTGAATTACATTTCCTTGTTATTTGTAATTTCAACTACATGCTGTAAATCTAATTACTTTGAACTATATATTAGTTGTTGTACCAACCTCAATGTAACAATAATGCTAAATTCAGCACATGTGCATTAATTGGAATGGCACTGCGTGCAATATACGAATTTACGTGAAGTTAAGAGTCATATTCAGCTATTCTCATTCAATGATCGAATAATAATTATTCACAATCTATTGCATTGAACCCACCAAAGATAATAACACTTTCCATACAGTGCACTCAATTTACAAGACAACTGAATTATAGTGCCACAGTTCCATTTACCTACGTCTTGCAGCGATTGAAGTTTCCCATAATTTTATAGACCCGACAAGTTGTTAATTTTTATTATGATGTGGCAGCAGTTGCTGCACGATGATATTGGCATAGAACATTACATGCTTCACATAATATTAACAAAATATATTTTTATCTTTGTGACTATTATGTCAGCCTTCGAGAATGCGCACATTACCATTATACTAGCCTACTGGGAAATACTACATTTACTTGTCAGTATAGCATCATTATACTGTGACATTGCTTTTTCCATGCATAAAATGCACTTTACAGACAGCTTGCAATAGCACATTTTATTCCTGTGTCGGTTCTTGATCCCCACATTGTAAGTAATTTGTAATTGATGTAAATGTAATTGAAATTACTAATTTGTAATTGGTAATTTCCAGTAAAATTCTGAAATAATTTGTAATTTGTAATTGCATTACATTTTTCCAAGTAATTGGTAATTTGTAATTCAATTACATTTCACTCTGCAATTTGCCCATCCCTGTATGTAACATTGTAACAGCCCAGTCTTACAATGGTTTGGTGGTACAGCAATTTGTAAGACCCAGGCGCGAGAGCTATTATAAGTACTTTAATGCACCACAAAGGCAGAAACATACATTACGCGTCACATCAGTTGTACAGAATGCACAACAGAAACAAAAAGAAGTCAGGACTCAGGAGCACAAACTACGAAAATGTTCATAAGTGTCAATAATGGAACTAAACTATATCATAAGTGCGTCAAGAGAGATTTGAAGGATGAAACAAGGATTGCAAAATTTGTATTGTGACTCGATCTAACACTGAAAGGAGCAATGGACTTGCCAATGGAGAATATAAATTTAATCGTACCCATCGCCGCCATATGGCTATATTAATGTTCTGATGATATATGATGATTAAGAACGGCAGAAGAAGAAGTCATAACTTTGTCTCTCTCTACTGTAATTATGGATTTATGTTTCGCGTTTGTTCAGTTATATAATTGTATGGATCTTGCAATAGCGCATTTTAGTGGTTCAGAAGAGTGCCATTGAATGCCGTTGATGGTAAGGTATGGGTCGGTTACATATGGCATCTCGGTGGTGATGGTAATGGAGCTGTCGTTGCTCATGACTGAAGTCTCGGTTCCGCGTCGACTGTCATCGGATCAATCAGCCGAGACGCGTGACCCATGCACGGGGGTTATTATCGGGGCGTCAAGGGGGTTAGACACGAGGTCGAAGGGTGGCCATCTGATCCTCCGTATCGACGGGCAAGGCCGACGGAGGGTCGCTGGACGGCAAAGTCAAAAACGATGGGAGGTGCCTAATTTATCAAAAGATGGGAGCGAGGTCCGAGGATACGGGATGAGGACATCTTGCATTGAGTGAAGTAGGCAGAGGCCTATACTTCTGCTTAAAGAGTTCATTGATTTATAGGTTTCAGTTGGGCTTTGAATAGGAATATTTTTTAGCGGAATTGTCTTAAGGTTAATCTTTATCCACTGCGTTCCACGTTCGGTTCCTGTGGCGTCAAATGTGAAAGCTGCAATTCAATGAATTCATATTTAGCAAACCAACAGAGTTTGTTAACTCTTTGTAGGCCGCCTATTATTTAAATGCTAAATGCTAATTATACTTTGACTTCTGAGTTTACGTGCCTGATAGAATATTTCTACGCTATACATATTATTTTGCACCATTTTGTCTTACCTAAGCTTATATCACTATGGCATTCATTGTAATGTGAATGTTATGCCTACGTTACCTGACCTTCCCACATTCTACTCTAGAAAAGCAAGGAAAGTCAAATATTGCTTTCTATTATTGTAAATTTTTTCGGTCTGCTATCAATGTGTAACGTAGTGTAACTTTATGTATAAGTTAAAGTTTGTAGGTTACTTTCGGCGCTAAAGCATCCCTTATCTTTTAACCTAATCTGACGACTTCTATAGCCCTATTATAATTGTGTATGAGACCTACAGTCTAGTGAAACATTATAGTCAAACATTTAATATTTACATAACTCACTTTGTTGCGACCAATTTGGTAGTAGCCTACTTAGTACTTACTCGACTTGGTGTGATTTATTTCTTACCCCACTCAGTGCCTTTCGCTGGACATTGGTCAGCAGCAGATGGTCAGCGCGTCCGTCGGTCCCTATGTTTGACCGAAGAATGATTGGACCATGGGCGAAATATAATTGTGGCGCTATAAGAATTCTATGGGGCATTCGATCGATGCGGTTGGGAATCGGTTTCGTCGGGGTCAACACTCGGGGTCACGTAGGGTCACGGAGGTGCTAATGACAGGGTCGAAGGGTATACTATAGAGCGGGAGAATTCCTACCTCGAGTCCGTATACATTGTAACTGCGCCGTACACTTTTCACAGTGACCCTTTGGTCTCAGGCGCTGGGTGTACACTCTAGAAGCAATTGACTTCAACTCACACTTGATTTGTGGCCATGTTCATCGATCGTATGTTATATACATAACGCACAAATAATATAGTATTATGGTATCGTATACATGATGGTCTGCTCTTGCAAGCCACAAACTTTGTATACATTGCATATATAAATCGTGCAATAGGGATAGGCCTATTTTCGTTAATATAAATAGAAATTACAAGTAAAATTATAATTTGCCTTTTATGAGAATAAGAACGGAACTGGGACTTATTTTGAGAACAAAACTTGAATTAGAACGTCAATACGCAGCAGAGAACTTAAATAGATATAGGAATTAATTAAGAATGTAATTTACTGCTGTAGGCCTATCATATCTTCTATGGTAAAATGTCTAAGCCTATCTTATTTTAAAACAAGGCGACTCAACCCTCAAAGAATCAGTCAAATTTACTGAAGTTTAAATAATGTCAAGCAAGAGCTGACTAAAAAGTTGTCCAAGTTGTACACTGTGCTGTTATTTACGAGTTTAATTATAACTAATTTTATTTCAGAATGTTAACAGGAAATTATAACACTGGAGAATAGTAACTGAAATTATTTGAGAACTGAAATTATAAGGGAAATTATTTGCGAACTGAAACTAAAAGTGAAATTATTTGAGAACTGAAACTAGAAGTGAAATTATGTTAGAATGAAAATAGAATAAGAACTGAAAATTAGATCCTTGCAACTAAATTACATGTAGAATGAAAATTAGAAATTATTTAAATTATAACTTTAATAAAAGAAGACTAAAGTGCACATCTTTGTAGCCATAAATTCTCTTGATCTGTGGACATATTTATTTATTTATTTTATTTATTTATTCACACGTTTCTATACCGCCCCTTCAAGTCTCCTACTACTCAGAGGCGGTAATTTTATTTGTTAAATATATCATGCAGTATTTGGTTATTATGTATTTTATACGATCCGCAATCTTTATTTGTAATTGATGATAGGGCCTACATAAACGGTAAATCCACAATCTTTGTGCTACAATGTCTACAAAGATGTGCACTACAGTCTTCACTCAAAATCAAAAAATTGAAAAGATAGATGGAATGGTGAACCACAATAAAAGTTCGAGCCCGATGCCCGCCGACACTCAGTGATTTAACTGTAACATCTCGGACTAGTAGGCCTACATAGGGCGTGTGTTCGAGCAGTGGGATTGTATTGTATTGTATTTGTGTATTTCAATTACGCCTCTTACAGATCACTACTCAGAGGCGGTCCCGACTACAGCCCGAAGGTGTGTTGGAGTTTTACACGCCGAAGCGCATGAGCAATTGTGAGTGAAGGACTTGCTAAAGGTCCTTACGCGGTGGGTGGGACTCGAACCTGCAACCCTTCGGCTGCAAGTCGACGACTACTAATACACTATCACGCCCCACGCGTCCGAAAGGTCGCAGGTTCGGACCCGAGCTACCGCGTATGTGACCTCGAGCAAGTCCATCACCTACAGTTGCTCGTGGCGCTTCGGCGTGAAAACTCCGACACTCCTTGGGGCTGTAGTCGGGACTCTCTCTGAGTAGTGGGAGACTTGAAGGGGCGGTATAGAAATGCGTAAATAACTAAATAAATTAAAAGATTTATTCAACTCCTCAGACAGTTGTTATCAACATCTGGCAAAGTAACAGAGATAGTCATAGAGAATTCTTGTGAGCAGGAAACAGGTCGTAAAAAGCAACAAAAAGTATAATTAGACTAATAAATTTAGTCAAGTAAGATCATGGGCACCAGCAGAAATTTTTACAAGAGTGTCAAAACACAAGAGCTTGAATATTTCAACAAGGAAATTAACAATATGTACAATTTCTTAGAGTTCTTATGTAAGCCCTACAATTTAGAAATGTGAAACAATTTTCAAGAAATAACTTATAACTGATTTGTACTATAATTTTCCAATTTCCATTCCTCGTAAAGAAGTTTTCAGAATTGGCTGATCAGTTAAGAAGCGAGACTATTTGAACAGAAATTGAAACCGAACTCGTCCATCACTTTATCTAAAAACGCTGCTTTGTTGGCGTCGACTTTTTCTCTGTGTACACTGAGCATCATGGCATGCTACGCCCGGACAAATGATCATCTGCCATGGTCGCTCTTGGCCATGTCTTTTACACAACGCATTGCACTCAAATAATGACCTTTAAATTGCACATGTATTCGCACTGTCTCAGGTATAGGCCTAATCTTAAGAGGACGAGAATTACTTCATGAATGGCAGGGGCAAGTGCCCCTCTTGCCCATGTGTGTGTGGGCACCCATGAGTTAGGCCTAATTTCTTATCAGTTGATGACTTAACAAAGTCGTCTTACATTTTTCGACAGATTGTAGAAGCATGCGAAGCACACCTTTCTGGTTATAAGCTCCATCTTCCTGAAGCTTCTGAACTAGCAAAGGTGCTCTAGGCCCATCTACCTCATTACACAGAGCCGAGCATTCTGGGTGGTAGGGTTCACCCACATGGAATGACCTTCAGCATGAATCCATGAGAGTAGTTCAATATTCATTGCAACGCATGCCAACTTGGTTGGATTTCTGAAAAGTTCCATTGAAGTCGTGGCTGCAGCTGGGAAGATGCCTTAATAAATTATAAATTATTATTACAGAAGTTTTATATAGCGCCCCTTCAATGCAATCTACTTTGACTGAATAAGAAAGTTTTGAGGTGCCGATAGAATTAATAAGAAAGTTTTGAGGTGCCGATCGAATGAATAAGAAAGTTTTGATTGAAGGAAAGAAAACGAATGAATAATTGTGGAAGAGTATTTTACAGGCCTATTCATTCATTTATTTTTATATTATATAATTCTAAACAATAATACCGCATCTTTCGATGTCGCGATGTTTGTCTGACCCCGGCTAACGCTCTGTAATTTAAATTT
>JAQFXW010002669.1:0-12783 GCA_034693945.1 Dendrobaena attemsi
GTTCTTGTCAATATGAAAATATTAAAGAATATTATATTATTATTATTAAAAAACTTGGACCTAGAGATCATATTACCCATTCTATACAACAACTGCATTGGCTGCCTGTCCAGGCTCGAATAGTTTTCAAATTCTGTCTTTTCATGTACAAAATAAAATCAGGTACTGCTCCTCCGTATCTATCATCCTTGGTCACACCTTGTACTGCAGTTAAATCAAGACATGGTCTGCGGTGATCTACAAGAAGAGACTTCCTTGTCAAAAGATCCAACCTTCAATTTAGAAACAGGATGTTTGAAATAGCAGGACTAGCTGAATAGAACTCTTTACCAGCAACCATTCGAAATCTGTCTTCTATTAATACTTTTAATCTAAACTGAAGACTCTTTTTATTCTTTAAGTATTATCATTGATTAGCAATTTAATTTAATGTAACGTGCCCTTGAGTAAGACTGTTTTATTAAGGCACGTTATTATTGCATAGTTGTATTGTATTGTCATATCGGGGATGGACGAATATTTAGAAACGGGGTGCATGTATTTCTCACTCATTTTAGCATGCATTGTCAATGTACGATAGGCCTATCATAATGTATTGTTGACCTTGCGAACGTTTTGTTTAAATAGGCTGTCAGCCTACCCGTAGTTTTACCCTTCATCCAGAGGCCCTTATTCATTGACAGGTGCACAATCAAACAATTCTATGTTCCAATAGGAAATTACTTTTGCTGTTTGGACACAGGCAACTGGCAGCATACAGCTTGAGCGATAAATACATGCACCCATTTCTAAATATTCGCTGGGATGTACTATTGTGAGTCTTTGGGTATAAAGCGGATGTGAGGGTTGATTGGCCGATTTATATAGTACAAAGAGTACACTTCTGGAGTTTAACCTGTCAATTGTCTAAGGTATATAGGCAATTCACCCAGGAATTTGACAGATGATGTAGCAAATCGTTGACAAAACGTGTCGCCGAAAGGAAATTACTCCAAATCGCTGAAATTGTTTTATACAGAGAGACCTTATCACCGAAAATGTATAAACCCTTATCGCCTGTTTTAAATATTATATATGTTTTAGTGACAGTTCTAGACCATAATTACGGAATGCATCGGATATAGTGTGTATGAGGACAGTCGTCAAGGACAGTCAAGAATTTAAATACATTTTCTAGTTTTCGGCAAATCTGATGCTTGATTGAAAATCCATTTCGGTAAATCGCCCTATTTTGGAGTTTAATCACTTCTCAGCGATTTGGGATTTGATGCATTAAGTATATATAAATTGCAAAAATTGTCGGAAATATATGCAATTATGCATTCAAAGTCAGTTCATATATGCTTGTAATAACTCTTTATTTCATGCTTAATTTTAAAGATAATAGTTCTTTGAGATAACTTGGTTGTTAACCTGGCGTTAAATAATTATGTTCTAGGTTCCAGCTGATGAATTGCGAAGTGCAGTGGGCAGCATATTGGCAGAAAATGATGCAGAACCAGATACTGACGATGTTAACCAGTACAGTTCGCATGGCTTCAAGTTGTTCAGCTTTCCAGCTACCTCTCATGCCGTCGTGACAAGTTTTCCATTCGTCACAGGCATATCAGTATGGCTGGCTACGATGCGGGTGTATGCTGCAATGGCTGCCTACATCAAGGTAAAATACTTTTTGCATAGGCCATAGGGTTTAGAAAATGTTACTGGACCTGAATCTCAAATGCTTGTTTAGTACCCGAACTTTACCATATTATAACCAATTTGTTATCATGATGACAACGATAGTGTTAGTATTTGTTGTTGTGACATGATGGTACAATGGTGGTATAAATACAAAAAAAATTTTGATTCCCTTCAGTTTTGAAAATGTTTTCTTCTGCTATGGGTTGTCCATTTAGTATGTAAGCAATAACCGGTTAAAATTACCCTCCCCTCCCTGTACGCACGCATACTTTTTCAAACACCCTCTGAGTACGTACATTTGATAACCACCCCATTGAACGGTCTTTATGGCCTATAATACACGCTCAATCACTGCAAAGCTAACAATGTTAATGCGGTTAATAAAATTGTTGTCAAGCCTCAGGAATTTAGAGATGCAGGATCATATGAGCTGCTAATACCTCGCAACAGTGTTTTCTTGTCTGCTCAATGCTTTGAAGTGTGTCGACGGTCGAGTCAATACCTCGAATGTAGGTCAACGAGTCTTACCAACGGCAGATACATTAAGCTATTAAAGGCAGCAGTAGCAGGAGGCGCCCTACTAAGTAGGCCCTATATTGAGTGCACGGGTAAACTATTGAGCTACCTGCGACAGTCTTGACCTTCAGACAGACCCAACTGAAAGATGTGTTATTGATTTTTCCACAGACAAAGACCAGTGTAATAGAAGAATTCAATGTGTGGGTTGGATCTGCAGGAAATATTAACCTACATGTTGCACAGAGCTAGAACCCTTCCCCCTTCATAGCGTACGCACGCATACGCAAAAACACCCTTTTGTGCGACCCTACCCCCTCCGTGCGTACATACTAAATGGACAGACCCTATATAGAAATTACCAAAAGTCCACCATTGTACCATCGTGACACAACCACCAATGTCACTGGTCATCATTATCATTGTGCACATTGTGCAAATTCTTTGCCTACATTATAATGTGTTGTAACTGAAAATTCTTTGGTAGACTGCATTGAACATGAAAATGCATAAAATGTTAGGGGTGTGGTTTGGGATAACTTTGGGTACCTCATGGCTAGTTTTCCTAAAATCTGAATTTAGGAATGGAAAGAGGAGATAATATGCTAAAGAATGCATCTACCTTAATTTCTACACATCAATTAAAGGAATAGAATTATAGATGTTACAAATCAAGGAATTTTTATTTTTACCTAAATGTGCAGTCGTGAGAGGGTAGTTTAAAAAAGTGGCCGTGGTTGTTTGAAAGCAAAAGAACTACAATTAAGATATATTTTAAAAGTACCAAAGCATCAACTCTCTGGGAGCATACTGATCTGGCAATTACAGTAGTAGCAAAAGTTGTCCATCCGTTCTCTAGCCTCATCAAGTGACCCTTGTTAGAAGAGGTTCTCCTGCTGCAGTTGATTGTTTGTTTGCTGTAATAAACAGATGTGTCAGATTGACCGTTGCTTCTGCAAAATTGTTTCCTACACTATATTATGCCTTATGCTTCCCCGTAGGTTAAATGATTTTGATAAAGAAATTCGTTCTGAGCAATATGTTTTATTTATTCGGTGTTATAGCTGTTCTATCATTGACCTTTGAAGTTTGAACACAGATATAATAACTGTAAGAAAACAAAGATAACGAGTAGTGTTCAATTGCGGTGCATGGATTTTTCTAGGGTGGTGCAAACCAGTAGTGTGCCACCTCACCCCTCTGTAAGGCGGCAACTGTTTTTACAAGAGACACCCTTATTCATTCATTTATTACAATAATTTATATAGTGGCCCTTCAAGGCCCTAGTGAAATTGTGTATGTTCTATGTATGATTGTAGGTAGCAGTAGTGCTTATTAGCTAGCCTATTCATCTGGGATGTAGGTTGTTGAAGGACCATTGCTTCATTTAAATGTACATTTTTTTATTTCAGATTTTTTTCCAAACCTAGCTACAAATATTGTGCATATTCTGCTTACTAAATATTGACATAAGGCCCATAAGTACTTATCATGGTTGCTATGTAAATTCTGTACAGGAAAAGAAGTTATGTGCCAACCCATGGATTGATATCTATGGTGATGGAAAGATACAATACATGGCAGTACTTGCCAAGCAGTTGGAATTCTACGTTCCAGAAGCCGATAAACCGCAGCTGGATAGCACCCAATAAAACACCGAAATGGAAGCAGATCTCACATGTTCCACAGTTGAGAAAAATTCTGTGAAAGGGTGTGGACGTCATGTTAGCATTGCGTTTTTAGCACAGGAACACATCGTATGTGGATGCTGCAATGGTTCTGCGTGAAACAATTAAATGGCTTCCTTTGTTGTAATATGGTTATTAACTTGATAAAAAGCGGTGCTGATGACTAATGTTGGTCAACATGTTTTGAATGCTCATTTTGTAATAGATGAGTAATGTGTAAGAATTAAGCCTCCCAGAATCCAGGTGCGGATTAGATACCTCATATTATATTATGTCCTATCAATTCACAAGTTTTTACTTCTTAGTACAGCAGTATCAATATTAAATTTTCCTTACTGGTCATAGTAACACGGTATTAATACACGGATATGATCAATCAATCAAAATAATTTGTATAGAACCCCTTCAAGAATTTTTACTCAGATTCATTGGTAGGCCCTATGATTTAAACTTTAAATTTAGTTTAACATTTCTTGACTTTGTAAATTGCAACACATCACTAAAATGAGATTTCTATATTTATAAAGGCAATCCAGTTCCAATCACTGTTTTATCGATGTTTTGACCAATGCAACTGAGTGCTTGATGTTCGAACAGAAGGTACTTTCTAACATTTGCTGAACTGCTGCAGCTGCCATCCAATGTAAGATTTTCAAGTGAAATAGGTTTTTGCAATGACCATAACAAGATCTGTTTTTTCTGTAGTTATCTTACTTTTTCTAGTTTTGTATTGTTTTACACACGTTTATGCATTCCTATTTTAAGTTTTTAAACCTTTATTTTAGTTGAAAAGCATTGTTAGAAAGGGTAACTGTCACACGTACGAGTGTCACTTTATGATATACATGTGCAAGGGAACACTGCGTTGAATTTTATACATGCATATAAATGATGTTTTGGTGCCATGTGAACTACTGCATCATAGCCAAGTATGTTATAACTAGAGCTAGTCCTAAATCTGAAGTGATAGATCAAGATGTTCCTTTGCCTAGAAAGCAAATTATGAAGTATACAGCAGAGAGGCTCTGGATCCGTGCACGATAACACTACAATTAATTCAATACTGTTATTAATTGTCTTCTTTCTCCTCCGTCATGCATGCACAGACGATGAGGCCTCAATCTTCTTAATACTGATGCCTAATAGTACAGACATGTACACGTTTGGCCCTATAGTTGCCTGCTGTGGGTCACTATGCACTAGCTCCACATCTAGCAGCACATTCAATTTATGATCATGACCCTGATGTGTGATTCTTTTGACTCCCATCATATTTAGGACTTTTGCATTTCTGTCTGTGGCACCCTGTGACAGCCCATGAGTTCTACACTGTCCCCTATATGCAGTCTGGAGGCTTTACCTATGCTTTGGGCCACAAGCTGGAATCGCCATTCTCCAGAGCTTTATCTGGAGCCCCTCAGTTTGTCCCTTCCAGTTTCGCAAGTACCTGTACTCCTACTGTAGTCTTAAATGTCTGACAGTATTTTGGTTCGGGTGTGCCACTGATGAATTTTTATTTGTTTTACTTGAGAGCTATTAAAAATCAAGTTACAATTACATGTAAGTATAATCGTCTATGCAAGACTGGCGTTAGACCGCTTTACGTTCAGTTCTGCTGTTTTGTATATAAAGTGAGATTTCTGTTATTATCCACTGAAAACTCCATTCAAAGCAATGTGGGAAATATCAGTTATCACAAAAGCTGAATCACTTGTTGTGCTTCAACTTTACCCACTATGCGACAGAGTTGATCAATTGCTGGACAAATTCTGTTTTGACACAATACAGTGAACTGTTTTTTAAATTTTAATTCACGCTTTAAGCTACGAGTTGGTCTGTTAAACTATTTAGCATCTAATCTGGATTTTAGTTACAAAGTATAGCTTATTTTTACCAACACACTTTTATATACACGATTTCACTTTTTCATTTATATAAAACTGTTTCATTCCATTATGTAAACCAGAGAGCAGACAAATCTTGTACTTAGAAGTCATTTCCGTTTAGAAATCTGAAAGCTTAATCTGTTTATATTTTTGATTGTTCCGATAGCCTACTCGTTAATCATCCTCCAGCGACTAACATGAAATGCATTCCACTTCCTTCTCAACCCTTTATCCGCAGTTGCATTTGTTTAACCCTACACTTTTAAATTGATTTTTACACTTACAGGATTAAAGGTTAATGGTCACATCATTCTGGTGTATAAGCAATTGTTTAGTCATCGGTGTATTTTCTTTTTGGGAGGATTTTCTGAAGCGTTTCCTTCCAGTCATTGTTCTTTCGTAGATTCTGAAGAATCCGAAGAACATGATTAAGTGGCAGGCTCTTTGAACCCTGAATCCACCTATAAATCAAAACAAGCCACATCCCATCAAATAAGTTATAAGCAACTATATTAGTTAAAGCATACAAAAGAATAGATGCCACCCCAAACAAGCGTAAAGCGTCTGAGCAGGTTCCTTAAAAATGCTTGAACGAATGAAAACTTTAGCAATGAGGAATTGCATTGGTGTCCCAGCCGTTTATATTACACTCGCATCGTTAAAGTGCTAAGCCAAAAATAAAAAATTAAGATCAGCCAAAAGGATTTACGACTATAAGCGTCTACATGATTTACAACAAACAGAGACAGTATCAGTAAGTTGCAGATATCATTAGACATGATAGAATAATTAAAAGCATTACAATCCACTGCATGTTATCTCACTCCCACCCATTGTTGATTCCCGCACATGTTCCTACTCTTCTATTTCCAGTTGGGTACCTGTTTATATAACCTGTTTGTATAAGTGTCTCTAAAATGTATTTACATGATAGAATCTGAGCTTTCTGTTCCAAGGTTAGTGCCCCCACAATCCTTAATATATAGTTCGCTCTGGATTAATTAGTTCTGCATTTCACTTACCATTATTTAGTCATGTTAAATTCAATCTTTGCCATTAGAACAATACACATTTAAAATTTTGAAGTTGGAAGCAGAAATTGCACTGGCACACTGAACCTATTATAAAAAATTATCTTGTGTGCCCTCTCTTCCATTTGGAGTAGGAAGCTGAAATTTAGCTGTTAACCTTGTCTTCCAATTGGAATACAGAGCCAAAATTTAAATTCAATACACCATCACAATACATTTGGTGGATTTCATCACGATACTTTTGCTAGATTTAACAAAATCATATGGCACCTTGTATAGTAGCATATTGCTACGAGACCCCATGCCTGCTCCCTCACAACCCTTACATTTGCAACACACTAGCTTGTTTACTCACCTGCCATATCGATCTAGGGGAAACTTTGCAGTTCGAATTTTCTCCTTCTTGGACTTTGCAAGTGTGAGTGGATCCTCGACTGCCTTGTCTACTATTGCGCCGATTATATAAACATCATCTACATCAAATTTCTCCAGTATATGTGGCGAGTTGGGCGACAGATAGACTAGGCGTTCTTTAGGGTAACAGTCGAGGTAGTGCTGATTCGTGATGCTCAGAGGCAGATCATCCAAGTTGGGAATACCTTTCCGCAGTTTTGCGTCTGTCCTACTGCCAGGAATTAAATTGCAGAAGTGAAAGTGAAACGGTTCGCGGATGACCTTGTTTTCTCCGTGGCAGATCTGAAGCTGCACAATAAGGTTCGTCAATTCCTGGTCACTCATTGTCTGTTCGAACGCAAAGTCAAAGACGAGGTGTGGGCCATTCATCATGGCATAGCAGAGATTGTTCTTGTAGGTTCTGTTCGTCGTTTGGTCCTGCAAGAACATCATAAATGTATTCTTGAAATCAATCATTCCCTCTTTTCTCAGCTCCTCGATGCTTGCTCTCCTTTCTTCCTGCCGTTTGTGATTTTCTGCTGCCTTCACACGAGCATTGAAGATGCTTTTTTCTTTCTTGAAGAGGTACAGATAACGTTTTTTCCTCTGACTTAACGATGCACACTTCAAAAGGTAAACCCATTCGTCATCTGAAACGAAGTCGGGAACTTGAACACCTGCAGAGTTGAATGTATCATATTCAAGCCTCAAAACCTTCAACCTCTTGTCTTCCTCTGGTGTTAGATTTGCAAGAATTTCAGCAGCAGAACTGGAGGTATGGTTTGGTAATTGTTGGTTTTCATCTAGGGATGCATTTTGGCACAGAGTAGCTGCGCGATATGTTGAGAAGCGTGATGTATGTCTAACACAGAGGGCAGCTTTTGTGGATGACTGTGTTAAGTTCGCAAGTAGAGATACTGATCTAGTATACTTTGAAAATGAAACCTCATTTCCTAAACGATGAGACAATGAGAAGACAAAGCGCCTTGCTATAAGTCCAGTCATGTTAACGACCTAAAATCCAGAAACCACAGATGAGAAACAACTGCAATGTAGGCCTACTTTAAATGTCACTATGAATCCAAGAAAAACCCAACAGATCTACTTTCTATTTACTTTACACTATAATCATAATTTCGTAATGTCTAAAAGTGCTACTCAAAAGCTAAGCACAGAGCACCCACTTATTGACGAACGCTGTTTGGTGTCAAAGGTGTTAGTTCGTGGTGGTTCGAGTCCGGCTTCAAGAGTGTCTGTGGAAGTGTAGCAGATGTTAAGGCGGGTGCAACGTGTATTTAGGACAAATTGGAACTTGGAAAGCGAACGATCATAAGAGTCTGGTATGAGTTCTTGATGAGGTGAAACTACAGTTATGAGTGACAGCACGAGGGGTGAGAGGCAATAGACAAGGGAAACCGAGGCAGTATTTCGTACTACAACATACTATGAATATTCGTCTACAACTCGATCTAAAACATAATAATGACACAATAAAATTATGATAACTATAGATATATAATAATTATTATCACAACCAATAATGGTGCATCGTCGAAACCCGAATGACCGAAAGGAAATTACCGACAAATCTGTTCTTATACCGAGAGACCGTATCACCGAAAGTGCGAAAACCATATCGCCAATATGTATAAAAATAATTTTAATGACAGTTCTAACCCAATATTATGGAATGCATCGGAGTCAGATGGGTGTTCGAGGACAGCCAAGAACTTGAATAGATTTTATAGTTTTCGGCAAATCGGACGCTTGATGGAAACAACTTTTCGGCGAATCGGCAGAAATTTTATTTCGCCACGCTTCGGCGATTCGGGTGAACACCACAATTATATTATATGAAGTGACTAGAGGACCGCCTGGCGGCCTTGAAATCTCAAAAACTAAAGAGCCCCTAGTCACGTGACACGACCACGTGATTGAAGAGCGCGAGCCATTCCCGTATCTGATAATGGCGTCCGTAATGAGTCGTGTGGATAGTTTAGGGTGAGATTAGGCGCTGTGAGGGTTGGTTAGGGTCAAGTTACCCGTCTAGAGGGTCGGTTAGGGTCAGGGTACCCGTCGAGAGGGTCGGTAAGGGTCAGTGTTAGGGTTAGTGTCGTCAGTAGCAATTTCTACTGGATCTTCCATTCTACTAGCGGCCTGTTTGTATTTGAGATTTGAAGGCCGCCAGTCAATCACGTGACTAGCGGCTCTTTAGTTTGTGAGATTTCAAGGCCGCCAGGCGGTCCGCTAGTCGCAGCCTATAAAGAAAGGTTGTGGGCAGCGCTTGAACTCGTATTCTCTGCATTATGTACTGATAGCCATAACCTATTGGCTGCCATGTCGCAGCTTGGAGACTTAACAGGCGTAAGAAATTACAAGAATTGTCTTAGAACTTTTGTCTTCTTTGTGTTTCTAGTCCCCAGATACGGTGCTGGCGTCTGATGACTGTTCAGATCAGACTGGTAGCACAGATCTTCTTGATCCATCGAACAGCTGTATTCAACTGGCTGCCTGTGCATCCAGTGAAATCTTGCCCATGAATCCTGAGTTACCTGCTGACCTCTTCACCTCGTGTCTTACTACTCCGATAAAAATAGCACTGCAGTGGTTTGTATGATGGACTTTTGAGTTTTGAACTGTTTCAACTGAATGAGATGAACTTTAAAGCCATCTTAACTTTTACTGTTTGACTGTTGTTTTACACTCATAAGACTTTCTATAAGTTTTAGAATTGACTAATTTACTTATTGAGAAACACAAATAGATAATAGGATGACTGGCGAGTCATCCCATTATCTATTTTTGTTTCTCAATAAGTAAAATAGTTCTTGCCACAACTACATTTTGTATCATTTGTGTGACATACACATTTGCTGCTGCTGAGCATAACAAACTGAATGGTTCTTCTCTATGCTGACTATTGAATGCATCATCATGCATTATGTGGTAAAGTTGGTTCTTTGGAGTTTGCAATGCTTTTTCCTAACTTTTTATTCATTAATTGGTTCTTGGTTTCTGTTGATATTCATGTCAACAGACGAGCATCTGCGGTACGTGACTTTTTGGCGCCGGTGTTTTGGCGAGACCGTATTGGCACCAGGACGTTTTGGCACAGGCTGTTTTGGCGCCGAAATGTTCGGCGCCATTTCACAGTTTGTGTATGACTATGCGTTGTGAGCACAGTTTCTATGTGAGGCAGTTCGTTTGAATGGAGAGCTAGTCTTATTTCTGTATTCATTCCTTGGGTCAATAGATTTTACCTCGTGTATGTCTTGCCAAAGGTGTGCCTATGGACCAGCATAGTTAGCGCCAATGTTCCTTGTGCTAAACGTCAGTTATGTGTCAACATACGATATATACGAAATCATGTCGTATCGTATGTGTAAGAATGCTTTAATTGCAAAATGATGCGATAGCGCTCTTTTACTGGCATGTCTGCCCTAGCGTATGTGTCATTGTACCTTAACTATGAAATCTTACAATAAGAGACACGGGGAGGACGGTGATATGATACGTAACCGTCAACGGGAAACTTTACAAAGATTTTACATACGCGTGACAGGCGCAAAAACAGCATGCACCAAAAGGTCCTGGCGCCAAAATGGTGGCACCAAAAAGTCCTTATTTAAGCATCTGTGTTCATGTGAAGTGCATTTATGATGTACTGAGATCTATGGTTGTTCCATTTATGTAATAGTTAGAATTCTGCTTATTTCATAATTCATACAGGTATGTTCTACAGAAGACGTCTAAGCTGGTACCTGGAATAACGCTTGACCTAGTCGACAAGTAAGTTGAATTTTACGAACAATTTGGCTCTAATATTTGTGTGCTTAGGATTTAAATGCTTTGCTGAACTAGCAAACAGTTCACCAATACTGTACATCTGTCAAGTCTGGATGGAGTTTAGTTTCCATAGGTCGCTTGTATGGTGTTGATCTAAAGCCATCAAAATTATAAAAGGCTTGTGTTGAATTCCAGTAGCAAAGTTTATAAGTTAAAGCCACATGTCAATTGATCCATACAAGTTGATGCGACATTAAAGTGTAATAGGCATTCTAGTAGCTTCTAAATTGTGAATAATTTTGTGTGTCTAGAGTGAGTAACACTTCTGGGAAAGTAATTTTTAATTTTTATATTTTGGCACAGGTGCCAGCCCACGGCTGCTGTATCTACATAGAAGTGCTTTAGTGCTTGTTGTGTCTTACTGTTTAACTCATCAATTGTGAGCATGTACTGAAATACATGGAAACCTAATCTCACTCAGCATAAAAGGATTAAATTAGCTAAATATGTCTTAAAGTATACGCTGTTCTGCTAGGATACCAGGACAGTTGAATGACCGTCGTACGATGCTTGGTGAACTGAATTGGATCTTCACAGCAATAACTGATACAATTGCATGGAACATCCTACCTCGAGGTGTGTAAAATGGTAGCATTTATTATTTAGACAGTGCTGTTGTTTAGGAACTGGATAGCTGACTCATGGCTTTCTACTTTTGCAAAACCCTTGTTTGTAGTTTCAGATTTCTGCAAAGCATTTAGAGATTACTAGTGGACTTTGACAAACTAGTATTAATGTAAAGTGTGTGTTTGTGTGTGTTTATTTGGACAGAAACTTTTGAAAATGTTGTGAAATTTATTAGTTTATTGTACTACTTGTCCGGATAGGCAGATAATTGCTGTAAAAGTGATATGTTATGCTTATCTGTGAGTGAATCTTTGGATATTTCTGCAGTATAAATTATTTGTTATTGTTGTTCCAACTGAAAACTTGTAGAAGTGATTAGTTACGGCTATTCTAAAAGGTTTAGCGATAATAATTGCTCGTAATGCTAATGATAATACTGTTTCTAATTTTGACCCATTTTTTTACTTGACTTTTTGTGATTTTTTGTTCTTGTTGTATTTTTTGTCCAGAGCTGTTCCAGAAACTTTTCCGCCAGGATCTCCTTGTTGCCAGTCTGTTCCGTAACTTTTTGCTTGCTGAGCGAATCATGAGGTCATACAATTGCTCTCCGGTGTCGATGCCAAAACTGCCTCCAACATTTCAACATCCCATGTGGTAGGTTAATTTGATTGTCTTTGGGTAACAAGCTTGCTCAGTGATCATGAGTAGATTTATAAAATAATTAATACAATTTTTACTTTCTGCTCTTCAAGTATTCTGCATGTGTAATTGTGTATGTATAACAGATGTTGACTGTGTTTCTCTCAGCTGAGAAAAATATATTGGAGAATGCATGTAATAATATTGTAATGATTAAAAACATCATCAGTTTTTGCCGCTATTAGGCCCACTTTTTCGCGACACCGGGACATTTCGCAAAAAACCGGGATATATGGTCACCCTGATGTAACTGATATCTGAATGGGGTTAAACAAAATATGGCCTTAACATTACTATATTTAATTGCTGTGCAACTGGCAGTTGTAAATTGTACCTTACTTTGTACAGATGGTTGAATGTCCACAATGGTGAGTACTGTTTTCTTTGCTGTGTTTAAAACTTTGTATGTATGAACGTTGAGCATTGATTGTTGTTTTAGGCAAGCATGGGATCTTGCAATGGACAGCTGTCTTT
>JAQFXW010002670.1:0-12783 GCA_034693945.1 Dendrobaena attemsi
CGCCCAGCGTTACAGAGTCAGCGACGGCTATTATATATATGATTGTATTGTATTGTATAGCACTGAATTGTATTGTATCGAGACTTTTACATACTACACTACAAAATATGCTTGGACACATAGTTCAGATTAAGAATGAGCGGCATCTTATATTTCGAATGCGAAACACGTCGTTGTGAAAAACCTATGTGTGCCCTTGTTCAAACCTGTATAACTTTGAGGCGTCTTGGAATATCTTGAAACTAAATATACCGTTTTGTTCAGAAATGAACGCTGCATCAAGCGGTGTATCGCAAGATATGATATCTAAAGCCAAATACAAAATCTCAGGGGGTGTAAACCCTCCCTTGGTAGTCAATGTTACAAAAAAGCTTGGTAGCCTTAGGGTCAAAAATTGGTTAAGCGTGTTTCAGCTTTCTGTACTGTATACTAGCTTGTCAAGTGTGTGTTTCATCAGTTTAACGACAGCTTAGGACAATATAGGCCGTTGCCGTCGGTGGGGAAAATTGTTCAAGCGTGTTTCAGCTTATAATTAATATCTATTATAATCTCTATTAGTTTGTCATACATGTAGTTTGTCTTGTGCCTTTTATAGACTATTCTCTATTTCTAAGGGAGGTTATAGAAGAATAGCAGTACCGTAAGCTAGCACTGAAATGGCTATGGTTATGAAGCGTTAGCGACTTCATATTTTTAGCCTCGGCATATATGAGGACGGATGGCCAGTCCTCTCCCTCACCGTCTCATCAGAGCTGAGTTGGCTGCGAATTCATTTTTTCTTTAATTTGGCATAATGATTGCGAGTGACCAGTCCCCTCCCTAGCCGTCCTATCTGCCCCAACACCCTTCTCGTTGCAGCTGAGTTCGATAGGTGATGAAGATGGAACAGATATCTCATTTGGCGTGGATTTGAATTCGGCCCTCTCGCTAGCCACGACCCCATAGTGAACACCCCTTTTTGTAAGACAGTTAATTCTTAATACTGTTACGTCCCTAAAGGTTCAAGGCTCTGTCTTAATTAATGGCGCTTCGGCGTGTAAACTCCGACACACCTCCAGGCTGTAGTCGGGACCGCATCTGAGTACTAGGAGACTTGAAGGGGCGGTATAGAAATGTGTAAATAAATAAAATAAATAAATTTCGAAATCAAATCGTGGTCTACGGTTGAACCTGTCAAACCATGGAGGCACGTAGCAAATGACTTGCTCTTCCACTGCAGACCTTTACTATAAGCTTTGTTTATAGGTTTACTCTATCTGCAGAGTGCATAATCGTTATATTTCACTGCGTGAATTTTCCAGTATAAAACCATGAGATGTCGTTAAAGTGATGAAACAGACAGACACACACAATGTCATTTATAATTCATATCTAAAATATTTACATAACATGAGGAGGGAATGTTGGTCAGGCGATGCAGAGGAATGTCAATCTTATGAATAGAGGCACGCTATATTCGCTCTCATTGTCCGCCACTCAATCTCCGACACGACCACGCACCCACCAAAGTCATCTCATCAATGCACCCCTCTGTCCGTCCCTTTCCGTCCGTCCCCGTCCGTCCGTCTGTCAGTCTCTCTCTCTCTGCGTCTATCCGTCTCTCTGTCTCCGTCTCCGCCTGTTCGTTAGACTGTCCGTCACTAACCGGAAGTGGGCGCAAGAAGACGCGTGTCGCTTGGAATCCTGGGAAGACGATCGGCTTAATGAATTATAGATTGGGCAGCGACGCCCACAGTGAGCATCGGACATTGGAAGGCACTTAGGGAAGAACTGCTGCTGCTTCTGCGTCCTCTGCCTCCCTCTATTCAACCATCTCAGATACACCACAATCAGCAGCAGCAGCAGCAGCATCTACAGTAGCAGCTGCAGCAGAAGCAGTGGAACGACGTCCTTGTAATAGAGACGATGGCAAGCGAGAGCGAGGAACCTAATTCGAGCCACCCTCGCTCCCTGCACCGTTTCCCTCGAATTCCATCATAACAAACAATCGATGATATATTATGAACCCATCGGTATATGTATACATAGATCATCGTGCCATGCACTCTCTGCTGTGGTGTCTCCTGCATCGTTAGCTTTGATTTGTCTGTGTGTGTCCCTTCTTGTGCGTCCCTTTTGCGCCTGGTTGCCTTGTGCTTGTACTGTATGTGTGTCCGTCAGAATAATCATTGATTTGCGGCTGGGATTTAATTAATCAACAACACTTTAACTTTGTGTAATTATTTTTATTCCTTTAATCTAAAAAGCAAACGCACGATGACGATGATGGATTGCAGTACCTATACACAAAGACAGACAGACAGTCAGCTAGGCAGACAGACAGATGGACACACAGACAGATGGACCGGAGCATGGTTGTGGGTCCTCTATATATATATATATAGCCATTAGCCAAGAAACCACCAAGAGTCTGTGAACCAAGTGTAGCCTATATATAGGCCTATCTCTGCTTAAGTCGCTATGCAAAATATCCTATAGCCTACAATATAGGCCTAATAGTAGTTGCGCTATAGAATGAGAAAGTTACAGTGCACAGGTCACGGCCAATGGTTCTAAAGCATGATCCTGTGTCATAATAATTATACTTGTAATAAGCATTAACTTATTAATAGCTCAAATTTTATCTAGACAACTATAGTTGAGAAATATCAAGTTCTTCCCACCCATTATTTCGCTTTATAGTCTAATGCGCCCGTTTGATTGCTCGCCTTCCACGTTTCGCTCACATCTCTAAATTCGTGACTCAACAGCTTCATTGGCTTCCTCTTAATGCCCGTATTCAGTTAAAAATTCTTTCTCTTACCTACAGAGCTGTTTTGGGTCAAGCTCCGAGCTACATGTACCTCTGTGACCTGATTCAGCGTCCTATTTCGGCTACCTTTGATCGCCCACTCTGCTCTCTAGGCCGTTTTAATCTTCTGGTGCCTCGTTCTCGAACTGCTACTTCCCAACATTGTGCCTATGCATTTGTTGGTCAACTGCTGTGGAATGACCTTCCTCCATTGACTGGTTCTGCTATCTTAACTGGCAGTACTTCTGTTTCTGCCCGCCGTCTTAACCCGTATTTTTTCTCACGAGGTTCAACGCACTGGGAGCGCCTCTGATTAGGTTGTACTGAAAGAAGCGCTTTATAATTCTATGAATAGAATAGATGTCCTGATAAAGTATAATAGGCTGTAGTTATCATTACAATTCTAGTTAGGCCTATCGTGTCAGTCTGAATGTTGCTTAATTTTGTGTGTGCCAGTATGAATGTAATTTCAGTGAAGCAATTCTAATCACTCAACTACGAATAGAAGACTAAAATGAACTATTTTATCTTTACTGCATTCAAATGGATCACGTTAACAACAGTTACCTAAATGCGAATGCACTTGAAATTATCGGCACTTTGTCACCCTATCAGTCAATTAAGGCGTTTGAGGAATGAAAAAGAACACTAAAACTACACATATCCAGATTTTAATCAAATTTTCTCTAGAATCGGTTCACTAAGCATCATTTGCTCATAGGCCTACTGCACAAATTATTCTGACGCTGCAGTGGGAAGATGTGAAGAACTGTTGCATCAGAATTCGTTTAATCAGCCAACACCAGAAGAGGACTGAGCTGCGAAGATTCTCTTTCTTCACAATAATGGACCTCGACTCTCGTTGTTACAATATATGACAACAAATAACAATAAATTACAGTTGAACCCGTCCAAAATGTATAGAAGCCTTTGCAACCGAATATAAGCTAATTCTCGTAGAATATTTGACATCGGCAGTAGGCCTATAAGGCGTCGAGTCGTCGACCTACAGCCAGTTACAGTAGCGCAGCAATTATGCGAGAATAATTATGTCTTAGATTTATACAACAGTTGGCCCTAGGCTTAGTTTAATAACGTTTAGTAACCGCTCATGTAATGCAAGACAGTAGGCCTATTTGCAGGCCAAGCTCATGTAAGAAATATAAAGCATATTGAATATTAATAATAAGCTCAACATATCAGAGCAGTTCTTGTCTTTTAAAACTGATTCTATTCAAATGACAGTCATTTGTTTCCAGCGCAGTGTAATCTTTATTATGTGTAGGCTTAATGGCTTCTCTGATGAATATCAGAATGATCGCAATTATATCGATTATATAAGGATGAGGTTTGTACGCTTCGTTCCCATTAGCTCAGATTACAAGAGTAGACCAACTAAGGTCATTCTGATGAAGATGTCGCCGTCGTCTTCTTGTGTTTTCATTCTCGTATTATTCTCATTTTCATTCTCGTATTATTGGTAACGTCAAACACGGCTATTTATATTTTTTTATTCACACATTTCTATGCCACCCATTCTTGAAAGTCTCCTATTACTCAGAGGCGGTCTCGACTACAGCCCGCCGAAGCGCCACGAGCAGTTCGAGAACGAGGCACAAGAAGATCAAAACGGCCTAGAGAACGGAATAGGCGATCAAAGGTAGCCGAAATAGGACGCTGAATCAGGTCACAGAAGTAGCTCGGAGCTCAAGGTCCTTACTCAGGGGTAGGATGCGAACATGCAACCATTCGGTTGCAAAGCGGGACCTTCACCACTACACTACCACACCCCACGCGCAGGCCCTATTGTTGATAGGGCATACTGAATAAGCTTGAATGTGAACAGTGATGGGCACCAACTAGCCTACCTAACTAGTACTTCCTAGTTACTTTAAAATACGTAGTTATAGATACTATTTAACAATTTTAGATGAAAGTAGATAGGTTATAGGCTTATAACTAGTTTTGGTAACTATAGCCTACCTGATAAGCAGGCCTAGGTAGCTACTTTTAATTTTAACTACGTTTGACTTAACGCCCCAAGTCGTAATCTACTCAGAAGCGCTCTTGTCCCAACTTTGTCTGACCAAGAAAGTCTTGAGATTGTTGAAGAAAGTTGTGTAATGGATGGTCTCACCCTGATTTAGAGGATTGCTCTGCATCTTCTTTTCTACTCCCTTGTTCCTTTCCTTCTATGTGCTCCACTCACATTCCTCCTACTTCTTATTAGGTCGTAGATCCTACTTACGCAGATACATGTAGGCCCACTATTACAATGTAGACCTAACAAATATCACACTCTTCTGGGCATAAACGGTTTTCCATTGCCTGGTCATATTTTTTATCAACATACAAGGAATATAATAGAGTAACGATAAATCTGGCTAGTGTTTGTAAAACATCAAAAGAAGATCGTTAGTTTTAGTCGGGACTTTAGGCCTAAGCAGAAAATTTAGCTTCGGTTAATATCGCTTAACTTGACGGCCAAGAGAATGATAATTATGCGCTTGTTTAATTCTACAGATCATCGCTGGCTTCGATAGCTGTGCCGGTAAGAGTGTGGTGCTTCCATGTCCACTTTATGACATGTGCTCGTCCCAGAGCTGCCCTTACGGAATGGGTTACGAAAAGGACGAACGTGGTTGTCTCCTCTGCAGATGCAAGAAGCCTCTAGATCAATGTCCTAAGATTAGCTGTCCTAAATTCACCTGCAATTACGGACTCAGCGAGACTATCGACAAAGAAGGATGCGTCAACTCATGCACGTGCAACGAAGCCCAGTTGGCATGTCCCGTGCTTGACTGTCGCTATCTCAAATGTCAGTTTGGCTTGAATAATACTTTGGAGTCGAATGGCTGTGTAAATTATTGTAAATGCGCCACTCAATATCAATGTTTGAAGTCCAACTGTCGAAAGAACGAACCAACAACCCCTTGCCCTCAGCTTGACTGCAGCATGATGACCTGCCCTCAAGGATTGGATGATACTCTCGATGCAAACGGTTGCATCAGCTCATGCAAGTGCAAGAAACAGCCGATAGCCTATTCCACGCAAGAATACCAAAATTATGAAATCGCTCCTTGTCCAGAGCCTGACTGCAGCAATATGATCTGTCCTCAAGGATTGGATGATACTCCCGATGCAAATGGTTGCATCACTACATGCAAGTGCAAGAAATAACCGATTCCGTGTTCAACGCTTGAATGTGCAAGAGACCAATGAATCCATGTTCTTCGCCTATTTGTCAGAAGAATACACTCCCGCCTGAGGACTTTGCTAAATTGAAGGAATTTGACATGTCCTCATCCATTCAATAACGCGAGTACAGGAAACCGTTGAAGATATAACTTGAAAATTACAGATAGTCTATGGTTCAAAGTGAATTTGTTCAATGCGTTGTGGCAAAAACTCATATGGACATGATATTATTATGATTATTAGCAACTAATGCAACTCAAAGTAAAAACACAATAGATGTTACACTGTAAGAATGATTGAATGAATACAAAATCTTTTAATACTTCTTAACCTTCATAGGACCTAAATACTATTGTTCGTGGACATACTTTTTAAAACTGTTTTCACGCTATTATGGGGTGGGAGTACTACTGGTTTAGCCGTCCCAAGAGTATTTCACCGCATAGACCATTAGTATAAGGCTAACCCGCTGTAAAGCCGACCTGCATGTCGTGCTATGCGGGCCGTATGTAAGCTGTCTGTAATCATACTGCGTACTTGTCAATCTGAATAAAATAAAGTTTTAATTGGACCTCTGCCTGGAATATGTGGATATTTCTCTGATTAAACTGGTAATATAGCAATGATTTTAAGTATACAGGCTTATAGGGCTTCAATTAATTCTCGATTAAGATGCATCTGATTATTATCTAATCAATTTAGCTGGCAGTTTTCGCTATCGGGACCTTTAAACTTAAAGCCTGCCTCATTGCGTCTAAATTATTACTTGCCTTTACTCTGATAGACTTGTTCACTGGAAGTGATTCCTGGAGTCGCTAACTAGGCCTAATTAAGTAGACCTAACTGACTTAGAAAGTTAACAACTGACCTGACTCTAGTTATCAAATACTGGGGGCAGAAGTTTATTCGAGTAATAATAGCCTACAAATTATGGTCAATTTTAAGGTCAAATTGGGCAGTGAATGTTAATTTTAAGTAGAATCCATGCTTAAGGATCTATTCTATCATCTCTCCTACACCCATACATATAATAAGATGACGCTATTTGATTGATTTTATTGGTTGCTATATCATGCGAACACTTATAAGCAGGTCACATCGGGAGGAAATAGGTCTACTTCAGCGCCAATTAACTGTTCAC
Source organism: Dendrobaena attemsi (assembly GCA_034693945.1). Lineage (NCBI taxonomy): Eukaryota > Metazoa > Annelida > Clitellata > Crassiclitellata > Lumbricidae > Dendrobaena > Dendrobaena attemsi. Next base: position 7,131 of record JAQFXW010002670.1, read on the forward strand.
GTGAGTATTATTATAGGCAGTATTAAGCCTATTTCAACCATGTTCAGCAATTACTTGGGTTTACAAGAAGTACTTCAGAGATACTTTAGAGGACAATTCTGGGTAGATTAACTACTAGATTTAGATTTACTTTGATCGAAAAGCAAATGTGAAGAGACTTTTTGGAGCAAAGGCTGTAAACTCGCACTTCAGTTGGACCAACTGTACGTGCGTATAGGCCTATAGGCCTACTCTCAGGGCCTCAGCCATCTAAAGAAATGGGTGCGGCATTATAGTAGCCGCCACTTTACTACATCGCAATCCAAGGCCATAGTAATAAATATTAAATCGGATTGTCTCTTCTAGTTACTCCTAAGCAAGGAAACGGAAATCCAATTAAGATCTAGGCCTAACCTCTTATACAGATCCAAACCTGTCCTCATATGGTGCTCCATAACCCTTCATATGGGCACTTAGTCCGTGACTTGTGATCAATTGAGAGAGCAAAACGTTTGTTTTCTTGACTTCTGCACAGCTCTGAGCAATAAATGATCAGAAAAGTAATTTTCTTTATTAGAGTCATAACGGTATTATTATTATGATGTTACAATGAAGAGACGAGGATTGGATAGAGTCTTTGGCGCCCTGCTTCCTCCATAAAATCATAAACGTAATAGCTTCAGAGCACCTCGATACGGATCAAGTGTTTAAGCAGATACGGAGAACCAAATCTTTTTATTATTTGCAGTTTACTGTAGGCCTACACCGGATATCTTCAAAGTTAGCAATAAGCAAATTCGATATGAAGACAAGAGAGATCTCACCACAGTCTCTGAGCATTAGCCTACACTAGGTAAGAAATGTTAAAGTTCTGGATATGTCTAACCTAACACGGGTGACCATTTTCCAACAAGATTAGACTCCGTCTGTTCAGTTTCAAAATGCTATAGGCTCCGAGAAGAAAGAAGAGCGATGGCATCGAAAATTATTCTGACGTTTCTGATGAACGTCTTTTTCCTTGGAGACGTCACGAGTCAATCTATAGGTTACGACGTAAGCTTTATTTCCAAAGAAACGGCTGAGCTTATAACGGAAGGCTGGACATTCGATCGCCACGTATGGAACGAAGTCTTATTTCTATGGCCTGTATCCAGTGACCCCCTTGGAAGCGAAGAGACGTTAGTAACTGTCTCCAACAAGAGACTTAACGATATTGAATTTCGATCGTCCCTCGACGCCTGGCTAAATAAGAAAATTGATTTCCAATATTTACGTTTGTCATGTTCCTTGACGAATAACGGGACCTTTTCAACTCTGTGCATCTGTACGACCTATGTTAGATCAACAGCAGCTAGCGGTGAGGACGAATGGTCAGCCGAGACTGGGACAGATGTCGGGTGGATAAGTCAAAGAGTTTCCGTCTGCGAAAAGATTCCCAGACTCTCTGCTAACATGCTTAAAGACTTCGACAATTTGACGGTGCTGGAGTTTGACAAAGTTCAGTTCGAAAAGATAGACGCAGACTACTTCCGCCATCTCTCGTCTTTGAGTCTTGTCAGATTGTCAAATGTTGTCATTCCGGCGGAAGAATTCCCGTTTGGGCTTCTATGCGGCTTCTCAGAGCCCGTCGTCATACAGATCTACGAAACATATGTCGGACAGAGTAAGTCGGGTGATGCCCTCCTTCAGCTTCTCCAGTGTACCTCTGGAAACACATCCAATGGTACTGTTGAAAGAACTAGCATTAGTATCTTAGAAATTGAAGACAGTTCACTACAGCTTCTAGATGGCGAGTTATTTTCATCTGTAGGTAAAGAATACCTGATATCTGTTTCATTTGCAAGAAATCTGATCAACAAAATCGACAGCGATACATTCCTCGGGTTAACTGAAGTCTCCAAGCTCGATATTTCGGAAAATCATCTGACGAGTCTGGACGCCAACATCTTCTTAAACCTCGTCTCTCTAAGAGATCTAAATTTAGCATCTAATTTTCTGGAAGTTATCGATACAGAAGTCTTTCGAAATCTTGGCTTGCTACAAGCACTGAATCTCACCAATAATAGCATAGCTCGTGTGATCAGAGGATTTAGTGTTATTCCATATCTCGTGTATTTAGATCTGTCGTGGAACAGACTTACTGAACTAGACGACGCGATTGTTTCTCACTGCTTGTTCTTGTCACAACTGTGGCTAAATCGAAATCAAATAGCCAGCATCCACGCCAAGGCGTTCCGGAACATTGGCGACTTGGTGTTTCTTGATATGTCCTATAATCTTTTGTCTAACGAAACAAATCTAAGAGAATGCATGCAGCAACAGTTAGGATATTTGCAGATAATCAACCTTCAAGACAACTACTTTACACGACTGCTGTCGTTTACGTTTACAGCAGAAACCGACGCAGGCTATCTCAAGTTAATCGACTTGACATCGAACAAACTCGAATCTATTGACAAGGATGCTTTTTCCAATCAGTATCTTTTATATGGAATATTTCTCGTAAACAATAGACTTACAAGCCTTCATCCGGACACTTTTCTGACCAACGAAGGATTAGCCATTGTGTACCTCTCCAATAATGCAATCGAAACTCTGCCGGAGTTATTGCTGCCTGACAGCGTACTTGCTCTATCTCTGGCGAACAACCGCATCACTATGCTTCCGCTGTTTTTAAGACCCATGCCAAATCTAATTGTTTTAAACCTACACGGAAACAATTTGTCGGCAATTGATGACGAGTCCTTGACGCAATTTCCAGCAATAGAATGGTTGAACATCAGTAACTGTAGCCTATTTTCAATTTCAGACGGTGCATTTCTAAGAATGAAGTTGTTGGCAATCTTGGATATATCCGAGAACAATCTCAATCTCGATTTTGAAATCGACTATTTCCATAGTTCATACAACTTGTACTTTCTGAATATGAGTCGCAACAATCTTCGGTCAGCTAGAAACTTATTTCTCCACCACGTTCGTTATGTCTCGACCGTTGACGTGAGTCACAATCCTCTTGTCTCTTTGCCAGATCAACCAAAGTACACTGCTCAGTTTGGCCAGAACGTCATCATCACAGACATGCTGATCATGAAAAATTGCAGCCTGCAGACAATAGCTCCGTATGCCTTGGAACTGGCTTTCTTTATTGAGACGCTGGACCTCAGATCAAACGAACTGACTGAATTCGATCCACTACAGCTTTCGGATATGATTGACGAATATCGCTACCAGATACTACTGGACGATAATCCAATTCAGTGCTCGTGCAGAATGGCGTGGCTTAACGACTACGACTATTCACCGCATTACATGGTGTCTCACTGTTACGGAGCCCTAACGGGACAACTCCAACCCTTCAATTCAACACCAAAGAACGAATTTCTCTGCAATGTTACAGATTACTGTACTATAGAGTTTCCACAGTGTAGCTGCTTTGCAGAGTCTACGTTCAGTTCACCGACGTATCTTGACTGTTCCAACAAAGGCATCGAGTTCTTTCCGAGGGATATACAGACATCTACAAAGGTAATTCACTTCGAAGGCAATTCACTTACCAATTTCTCGAGAGACATGGTGTCGAATAGCTTACCAAACCTAGAGAAACTATTCCTCGACAATAACGTCATCGTCGACCTTCAGCCTAATGCGTTTCTGTCGTTTCCAAATATTCAGTTCTTGAGTCTAAGTGGGAACCGTATAACGCATCTAAAAGTTGGAACGTTCTCTGTACTAAAAAGGTTGGCGAACCTGTACCTGCACGGTAATCTTATTAAAGAAATGGACAGTCTGGTTTTTGACGACCTTCGCCTTCTCAGTCAATTGACCTTACACTGTAATTCCTTCGAAGTCTTGACAGAGGACAACATGGACGAATTGTCATTGTTTGCTTATCTCAGCAACCTTACCCTCTATGACAATCCGTGGACTTGTCCTTGCGACAATGCCACTTTCAAACACTGGCTCCAACAGCATTTGGACATCATGTCACCCGAGTATAACATCACGTGCAACGGAACCGACATCTGGACAATTCAAGATGCGAATATGCTCTGCTACGACCCGAACCAAATGATTCTACGAGACGAATACCATATCGTACCTCTTTCCGTCGTTTGCACCATATTCTGCGTCCTGCTCTTGACGCTTATTCTCGCCTACCGTTATCGTTACATCATTCAAGTGATTCTCTACAATAAATTCGATCTTCGGCGGAGGCAGAAGGAAAACGAGTCCTGTGTCTACGACGCCATCGCCGTCTACGACAGTTCTGATTTGTCGGTACGCAGCTGGATCAAGGATACTCTTATTCCGAAACTCGAACCGAAATTCAAGCTGTACGTCCCTGACCGCGATATGCTTCCCGGTTCTGTGCAGTGCAATGAGATTGTGGAGAATATAAAGAGGAGTCGCAGGACGCTTGTTGTGCTGTCCAACTCAACAGACAAACAGGAAGTTGCTTTTGGCTTCGATGTTGCCTATCATCGCGTCAGGCTGGAACGATGTCACCACCGTGTGATGTTGATATTACTGCACAACGTCAGCTGCAAGGCTTTACTGGCGAAGCAAGAGTTGGACGCTAACTTCAAGGCGTACTTAACGACTGGACAGTACTTCAGCGTTACCGACAGACTCTTTTGGCAGAAGATGCTTTACTTCCTTCCTCGCCCTCCAACAGATGAAGAATCGGATATTTGCCAGAATCAATATACAGATAGGCCTTCAGTCTAACAATGAGAACAGCTGTTTAGTCTACATGTAACTGAATTTGCTGAAGTCCTGTCATCTCTGCATAATTCCTGATGACACGATTCGATCGGGACTCGTTAGAGAGTAGTGCCTTGTGCTTAGTTCTACGGGAGCTCTTTAGAAATGTTTACTTTTCGAGTACGATGTTCGATGGACATTTCAATATCCGGGTATTGTTGGATAACGTTGATTAGATCAAGCGTGTTTTTCAAAATAAAAACTGCTATTAGCAATTCAAACAGCTCTATGATTAAGCTTCATGGAACATATATAGACATTCATTTTAACAGAGAACTGCATTTTAGTTAGTTTGCATGCGTTAGTTTGTGTAAGTCTATATCGTTTAAACAAGCTGAAGTAACCATTTCTGCTGATCCATTCGTTAGCCTGTAGTCTTTTCAAATTAAATAATAGCTTTTAACAAGTAGGCCTACGGTAAGAGACAAGAATTTGTGTATTTCTGGCGTTTGCACTGGGCTCATCTTCTCTGACCTAATGCAGCATCGTCTTTTTGTGAATTTATGTCATTACTGTTATATGGTAGGCCTATAATGATGAATTAGGCCTATCTTATTATTATAACATATGATATTGGATACATCGGATGACTACTCCTGTCCAGTGGATTCCTTGATTGACTGTACAATGAATTGTAGTTTCTGCTGAGCAGCTTTGACGTAGTAGCCTAGTCCCCGAACATTGTGAAGTATAATATGACGGCGCTACATTAAACGATCAGTCGATTAACCGACAATAATTGGTGAATCTTAATGTTGCTTAATTTTTTTGTGCTCCAGTACGAATGTAATTTCAGTGAAGCGATTCTAACCATTCAACTACGAACAGGAGATTAAAATGAACTATTTTATCTTTACTGCATTCAAATGGATCACGTTAACAACAGTTACCTAAATGCGAATGCACTTGA
>JAQFXW010002671.1:0-12782 GCA_034693945.1 Dendrobaena attemsi
TTTTGGCTTCTACTATAATGTAGGCCTATTTCAGCGAACGAGCCTTTCTTTATCTTTCTTTGCACAAGGACAAAAAGGCTCATGTTCATTTACTTATTCATATTTATTCATATATTTCTATACCGCCTCTTCAAATTCGTTACTAATCTGAGGCAATCCCGACTACTCGCAGTGTTGTGTTGGAGTCAACACGCCGAAGCGCCTCGAGCAATTGTGAGTGAAGGACTTGTTCAAGATCTACACGCAGTGCATAGCTTGGGTATGAATCTAACCTGCGACGCTCAGCAGCGAGACTTCGACGATCCCATACACCACCACGGACGCCCCCATGTGCGTACAATGTTTTCGGTGACTCCGTGCACCGGTTGCCTCTTCCGCTCCCAGTGTAAGATTCGTTTGGTTGATATTAAATGACTTGAATGGGCAGCGTGTCCTAGATTCTTGACTCTGCACTAAACCCCATTGCATGCTACGAGTCCGGGTTGAACTATTATACGATCGATTATGAAGACCGATCACCGGGTTCGGAGGAGATGAGGACATGCTTCGATGATCGTGCATTCACTGCCTCGATGTTGGAACGGGTCTCCTCTTGCTATTCGACCGACTCAGCTGAAAGCTCACTTGTTTTCATGGCCTGCCTCATCGTCTATTGCTTCGTAAGGTGCCTCTGCAACGACATGCTGGTCATGATACGCGGTCGCATTAATTGTGAATCAGATAAAAGACATTAATCCTCAGTCTGTTCCTTCGGCAACATTTGTTTTATAAATTCTGATAGATCTTTAATGCCTCAGGTAAAAAGTAATTAAGTCATAATTACTAGTATAATTTTACCCCCCCCCCCCGACGTATAGAAAGAATCTCTTTGATTCCAAGAGCCTGGAAGCCCCTACTTAAAAATAAACAATCGATCATTTTCGTTTGTTACGATAGCCCATTCGGGATCACAGGGACAACCTGGTACATAATACAGATATAGGAGTGAAGAGTATAAGGCCACAAGGAGTGATTCTTATTCGTTGAGCGTTTAGTCACAGGTCTATTCTTAACTGATATCTGAATGTGTTTAAATTATAAATACTGTTCTACTAGTCATTGGAAGTGTTCCAGCATTTGTGGCCAACGCGGAAACATAAGAATCGGCGATAGTTTGTACGCGCATACTATACAAGTATACACGTTGATCTACAACGTCGTACATAGCCTACTAGAATTTCAACAGAATGTGTGTAATACTGTGTATAAAAAATTATAGCGTTTTTAGTTAGGCCTATCCGTTTATTTATCATTTTCTTTATCTACATAATGTTTTAGATTTTAGAACACATGGCCCAGGTATTCAATCATATGCAGTCAGAGTCAGGTATAACGCGTCCGCACTGCATGCATGCACATGTAGGCTAGGCTATGTACCAGTTTGCACTGAAAATTCAAGTGAAAACGGGTCATCGCTCACTGTTCGCGTGTGACTCACAAGCGAGACGGACAAAGTAGGGCACCTCTGACTAAAAAATGTGGCCTATTAAGTCTGCCACGAGAATGCTTAATGAGCAGCAGATGAATATTAATAAAGCTTCACTCCTCATAAATTCCAGATACGTCCAGCCACAGCCCGGCGCCCGATTCCGACGCCAAAATAGTAGGCCCTATGTCATAGTCTAGCACTAGGTATAGGCTAAATAAGTAAATGACGGAAACACCGTGCTAAGACTAGGCCTGAACTACGGCCATTGAGTATAGGAAGTACAGTATCTGTCGAAACGAAGTACCGTACTTAAAAGTTCGAACATCACCACTAGAACCTAATATTCGTTATCGATTAGTGCGTGATGATAGATGGCGTTAGATAAATGTGGTACACGTATAGCCTACTTCAAGCGTTTTAGCTTAATCCGTTCTGGCTATTTAGCGTTGCGATAGTAGTGCATTTCCTCACTGATCAATTGCCCTAACCGTTGAAACCTTTTGAAAGCCATGTTTATGTTCTCTATCTGTCTATCTCTGTCTGTAACTTTCTCTATTTATCTGTCTTTACCAGTCTCTGTCTGTCTGTCTGTCTGTCTCTGTCCGTCTCTGGCTCTGTCTCTTTCTGTCTCTGTATCTATGTCGCCCTCAACGGAGACACTTATTTACTGCATTGCTTGTCTTTCAAGCACAATTGACTATAGCGCCGTGCATAAATTAATTCTTCTTTAGGTAAAATCGATTGTAGCAGTAAACAATTTTTGAAATAATAATTATTAATGGAATATAAGATAGACTAAATGCGATGTATAAATGCGGCCTGATATGATGTCGTAAGGTAAAGCATTCATTGCCTGTAGAGTGTAGACTATAACATACCTGTTATACGGGACACGTGTGTACGCCTTCACCTCTAAATAATTGGAAGGCCTAACTTCTGGACATTTAATTTCAAGTTGAACCCAATTTACGCGACAAACCTGGGGTCCTGAAAACAACGATGATTCAGTATATATATATATTATATATAGGCCTATACACAGTATCCTAGATTTGTGATACCTGAAACATTAATGCACGGAAATTGCCGAATTATAGGAGAAGAGGCACCGAGTGCTGTGAAGCAAACGAAAAAGCCAAGTCATAGGCTCTATCTATATACAGTGACTGCATAATTGAGTCAAGATGAGATTAAACGTCTTTGCGGCACAGCGCAGTCAACAACATCTGCCTGTTCCATACTAAAATCTACAAATTCTGGTGCAACACGGCGCCAAATAATTGATAGAAACGGTGAGATTTCCAGAGGAATATGTCTCATACTCTGAACGCAGAGGCAAAGGTTTCTATATTGGGCTAAAAGCTTATGGTTGTTGACTTGACTTGTTTGAGGTAAGCCGTATACGCGGGTAGTCTAGTCTATACGCATCTAAGATGATGGCCTTCGTGCAATGTACAGTCCGAAAATAATCAATAAGAACGTTATTATTTATTAGGCAACACTATGTAGCAAATAAAGTCAATAACAATAATGGAATCTGCAAATTGTTATTGACTTTGTTTGCTACACAAATTAACAATAATAAAAAGTTTTTCATATTTATTACTCTGCCTGACTGCATGTGCACTAGATCTACACGTCACGTAGGCCTATGAAGCATTTGCAATTCAATTGTAGGCCTATCTACAGGGTGGTCCAAAAGCATAGCCCCATATCCTTTTCTGAGTATTTCAATCAAACGTAGGAATTTTCAAATAACATTTCACAATTCACAGGCTGAAACTAGTCTGAAAGTAAATTTATGTGAAATATACGTATGACTTTAAAATTTCACCAAAATATTTCAAACAGAACAAAAGTAACTCTACGTTTAGTGAGGCCACCCACTGCTTTCTGATGGTTCAGAAGCTGTAACAGTTTTTTTACTAATATTTTCCGAAATAGTAAAATTATTCTAATGAAATTATACAGGCATAAAGGTAGTTCATATTACATATTGCCACCAACTTCATTAAAATATTTCAAACTCAACAAAAGTGGCAACACTTCTGTTGTATTCTGGTGAGTCAAGAAAGTGATGATACTAATGATAAACAAAATGCAACTGATAAATATATAACTCTAAGTAAGAATTAAAAAACCAATTACATCTACAGCCTACCCTGTCTTTTTCTATATTTATAATGACGTTCTTTGTGTTTTGTGGTTCCTCCGTTTATATTTAGAAACTTTTTAGTTTAAAAACAGATGCTCTGTATTTTAAAAACCTAACCGAGACCTGAAGTGTAGGTCCTACTTTGACCTTTCTGCAGAATACCTACGGTCGCCCATGTCTGCAGTTGAAAACTCGCCAGACATGGAACATTGCGTCTCTCGCGTATAATTATTATAGCACTAATATCACTTGATTAGTTACCGATCGTCATGCGTGGTGTGTGTGCGGTGTACACCTCCTCATCGCCAGCCACGCACACCTCCTCCTCCTCCGACTTATCACGCGGTGAGTAAGCTACGTATAACCCAACAGCTTTCGCAACATTACACCCGATGTGTCCATTCTGTCTATGTCTCTGTCTGTCTCTTTCTTTCTCTCTGCAGCGTGACTTAACTAGCATATATACGTGAAAAATCGGAAGTCAGAGTGAGGCTGTCATCTAAGCGCTGCCGTCAACCGATGTCTCAGTGAAAGCTGCTTTCCGTTCCGCCCCTTACGAAACCAGAAACTGTAGACTGCATGCAGCCACAGGTAATTGGCTTCGCTCACGCTATAGCTTCGCTGATGAACAGTCCTTGCGTCATAACTTGACGCACTTTCGCCCAATATTCGCAGAATTTCTGCCCAGCTACGTCAGACTTCTCCTTTGCCACTGCTTCGCCATCCAAGCAGTATTCATTCATTCATTCATTCATTTCGAAAATCTACAAGCTATATGTATGGATGGCGTGTAGAACAATTGTTCTTAGGTCTATACTACGACGATGGTCGTAGACAGTAAAGAGTCTTAATTGTCATCGAGACCTAGCACACCTTGTAAAATAATTGGATTTGAATCTACGGAGCTGTTTATATGTCCTTGTTTCATGTGTGTTACTTGAAAGATTGTTCCAGGAATTTTTCGTGAATAAACTATTGTTTTATCAGTATACGTAGAACAAGTGGTCAAAATTTTGATCTGCGTATGAGTCTTCACCAATTGTAATTGATTGTAACGATCAAGGCATGCTGCAGCTCACCGACGATGTTCAATTTGTAATAGGAGACTCCATAATTATGTTAGTCATTATATATAACTCATTCAGATATCAATTGATTTTAAATAGTGACTATTCACACAAGATCGGAAAATAACTGACAGCATCAGGACAATCAGATTTCTTAGCAAGCTTTTCTTGCAGTAGAACCACGTTTTACTCAAGTTTTCACTGCGAAACGCTCATCTACACGTTCTTAATAATAACTTCTCAATTATGCCCAGTTGGTCTACAAAAAGATGAACCCTATGTATTATAGGCTGTATGCAACTATTCTTTTAAACCACACTGATTTCAGGTTAATGTTTCTGGACCAATAAGGTTGCCACCTTCTATAATATATGATATAGGCCTAATATATACGTTTATTAAGATCCACAATGTCACGCCACATTATGATTACAGGCAGAGTATATGAATGAACGATACAGGTTATTACAGGAGTCAAATTCAACCTATAGGCGCCACGTAAGGCGTCGGTACGTGTACAAACTACATCTCTACTTACAACGCAGTCTATCAAATGAAGAATGAGACCAGACAGACAAGACCTCCTCAGGGCGTGAAGGGGTCATTTCTGAAGCAAACTCGGTTCGTATAAGTCGTAAACTCTTCGATCCAGCGTGTTGTCCATTTCTCTCTCCTCTCACTCCAGAGCAATTGTGAGGGAAGGACTTGTTCAAGGTTTTTACGCGTCGGCTCAAGGTGGAATAGAACCTGCAACCCTTCGGCTGAAAGTCGGCTATACCTTAATCATTACACCACCACGCCCCACATTTGCGTATACAATCGTGTGCACGATGTGATAGTGACATTGAAACGTAAGCCATGTTGACGTTAGGCTTTAACCTCTCTTTAAACAGCAGAAGTCCTGTAGGGAAGTATAGGCCTTTAAGGCAAAACCAATCAACAAATCAACAAACTTTATATATATATCGATTCATATTGGTCATAGCAATTATTTCTTTGGCTGCTCTGCATGAGAGTGCATGGCAAGAAAGAAATACAGTTTTGAATGGATTGAGTAGTTTATCGGTTAATATCCTAGACCCCCGTCAGAGTCAGCGCGCGATACATTTGCTCATAAGACGACAAATGAAATGCATGGGCTTAGTGATGACGTTTCAGCTGGCAACTGTCGAGAAATTCTCTAATGAAACAAAGGAAGACTAAGCAGGGAACCATACAGCGGAAATCCACATCTAAACAAAACACTGAACAACTGAATCTGAACAACTGATATCAACAATACTGATGACGAGCAGAGCCTAAAAGAGAAACGACGGAGGCGAAAGGAAAAGAGCCAATGTACTGGCAGCGGCCAAGTTTGAAAGCTCCAGACCTGGACACTGCTACGACGCGAGATCCGTCGCATCGACGGCTCAGTCCATCACTGTCCTATACACACAAACCTACATAATTTCGCACCTTTGATAATCTGACGCCTGGGCTACTGTGACAGGCCGACATACTTCGCCTCTGGAAAGTTTGCTAAACAGCATTTGTTAAGCGCGCATTTGCATTTATCGCGACGCTTTTGCCTGCGCGCTTTTGTCTAGACACCTGTCCAGTATAAATATAGTCTAGGCTATCTTTAGTCCGAAATGCTGGTTACAACTTAAACCTTAAACTTCAGAACAAATAAATAAATAAACCGACCATTTTAAATAGCATTCTATTGCACCACAGTGAAGCGAAGCTCGAAGAAAAGGATTCTGTATCTGAGTTGATCTATTATAATTGATTGAATATTAAACTTCACTCATTATATTTTATCACATAATACACGTAGACTGGATTGCAATTGACTGACCGAGGGTTTCTGTACATTCGCCAACTCCTCCAGCCCAGCTTCTATCAATGCAGGTCAACGTCCATCTCTGATTGGTCAGGTTGCACACTACGTCAACTGTTCGGTCTGACGTCATCACAACGTGCGTTCCGGGAGAGCTTGGATATTGACAACCGGTCACTGAAACAGCATTGAATCGATTTAACGAGAAGCAATTTCAACCAAATGACAGTTTATCATTCGTATGGTCTACCATAATATACTATAAGAATGGCTGCGGAGTGCAGTAATGTACTGATGAAATGATTTGTACAGGTTGCAATGAATTTACAGCAGAGAGAGATAGAGAGAGAGAGAGATGTTATGTCGGAAAGTAAAATTGTCTTCCCTGCCCTAATCTTTGAGTATTTCATCGGGAGATGGCCTTATGAAATTTTATTTATTTTCCTAAAATAACACAATCAAGCATGCATCTTTACATTTATTGATGCATAAATGACAACAAATCCAAATATAGGGCCTACTAACAGCATACAATAAATGAATGGACCTGGATGCAAAATACAGCTATATACGGTTATACACAAGACACACGTAGCACATGACTGCACTTATGTATTAAATGTACAGACATTACAGGAAAACGTGTATGTACAGCTTGCACACTTGCACAACATGTATTGTATAGGGCATATATGGATACACACATGCACAAAACAACTAAAAATAATGAACAGGGACTATGATAGAGTAAAACTTCAGATGAATTAAAAACCTTCGTATTTGAAGAGGAAATGTGGATCATGACTGCTTTCTTGACGACCAGTCAAAATGATCTCTACAATGTGACTGTCCGATTTAAACACGTTTCGAACCCGGTCCTTTGTGACACAGATGTTCGTCTCTTTTCCGCTCTGCTTGTCTCTTATTTTGGCCAGGCGGCGACAGACGAAAGTGACGTCATTTCCGCCGGAAGTGGCGTGCGACGACCGGTCAGCGGAGACTACTTGAGCGAAGTAGTAGAGATCGATTTGTATCCTATGACCGACTTCCGCCTCCAATATCCATCCGCAGACCAGAGAAGAAATAGTCCGGTCTGGTGCGTAGGATTGCGTCAGATAACCAACCTGGTCGGACTGAACGGATTTACGCTTCAAGGACACACAGCCAGAACTGATGACATCATCGACTGCAACGTAAACAGTTAATACCAGAAAGCGTATATTTAGAATTGTATAATACAGAGAAAATTGATTTTTAGATTTGCTTACGAATATTTTGCCCTGTCTTATTGATGGTAATTAAATTTAATGTTCCGACAATAACAAAGCATCAATCATATAGGCTAGGCTACAGTACATTAAATACTTTAGTAACACAATATAAATAATAATAAAGGCCATAGACCTAATTAAGAAATCTAGTAACTGCCGAAATTCGTAAAAAAAAAGCTCACAGAATCACCTAGGAAAGCACATAATATGGCTAAGTCAGACTATTGAACAATTTAGGACGTGGCGTTAGGTTGATTAAAAAGTAAACATAGAAGTTAAAACCTTATAATTCTATAGAAATTCCATAAGGGCTTATTACAAGAGCAGAAGACAAGCATGGTAAATAAGAGAGGAAGAAAAACGAAGTCAGAGAGGAAGAGGAGTGGAAAGGAAGATCAGGTAGACGACCGTGAGACTTTTGCCAGAGGAGTGTTTGGGAGAAGAAGGAGAAGAGTGGAACAGCTGGATACTTTCCCAGAAAAGACAATTTGTCGAGTAAGGCGTGACATGCAATAGTATTGAGCTTCGTCTATTTTCCAGAAACTTCGCACGTAAAAAATCAGATTAAGGTAGAAAAATTGAACTCTCTCGTGAATCATTACAGGACCTAAATTAATAAGCAGACTATTTAAAAAAAAATCTTGTTATTGCTACTATTTTTAAAAATCTTGTTATTGCCTTCAAAGAGAGATCGCCTTTGCAGGCCCGCCGAGAGGGGGCAGAGGGGCCCGGCGGGCGGGTCCGCAATATAAGATTTATTATATCTTATGAGATTAACTTAACTTCAAATCTCCAATCCGTTAAAACTTCAAGCATCTATATGTAATAATGACCTTACTCATTTTTCTGTAGATTGTCCATGCCCACTCTCGTTTAGAATACTTCCGTGACGTTCCGTCTAAGACTCTAAGAATATTTTGGCGCCAGAGATTCCGTTAGTGTTCATCCGGGCCCCCAACATTAAGAAGCTGGTCGCCGATATATGAAAGGTGCGCGTCCATGAATGCATCTAATTTGTGAATGGACTCCCAAATAAAGTGTCGTTGTGTCCAACGGTAAAAACGCCGCATCTCACATACTGCTCATAAAAAGGTTCAAAAAAGTTTCACGCTCTCGCGAGTACGTTCTCAACAACCAAAATCTCATCCACTCCTCACACAAAACACCATCATTGATCACTCATAGTCTTATTTCGGGAGTCTAAGTCAAAATGAGTTCGGAATCTTTAGAGATACTATTGCACATGGCGCTGAAAGCTTATAGAAATCGAAAATTGATGGGTTTGGAGTCCATGACTTCTGCTCATTTTGACTTAGACTCCAAATTTTGTGATGTGATGTGTCCAGGAATCTGTGAATTTAGACGTTAACGGAATTACTGTTTGTTGCTGAGCCTATGCGTTGTGATATTAAACAAATTAAATATATAAAGGAAAATGATGAAATATAAAGTTTTAACGATGAAATACAAATCTGTAGCATACTTCTATTTTCCAACTGTTCTCATTAAGCTAAAAATAGTTTAGGGGCCCGTAACTGCTCTGGTCAGGGTCCCGGATTTGCTATCGACGGGCCTGCGCTTTTGCCTGTGTGCTCAAACTCATGAAACATCTTTCAGTCTAGACTTAGACAGAACATTCCCGACACATGCATGTTACATAATATCGTATCCGTATTATATATTCTTATGGATAAAATAATTATGCATAGGCCTATACAGGGTGGGCCAAAAAAAAGAACCCCTACGGAATTTGCCAATATTTCCGCCAAAAGTAGGAATTTTTATATAACATTCTACAGACTGAAAGGCAGTTCATATTTATGAGTAACTTCCAAATTGCACCAAAATATGTCAAACAGAACAAAAGTAATTCAACTTTTAGTGGCGTCACCCACTTCTTCTTGATGTCTCAAAAACTTTTAACAGTTTTTTGCGGATATTTCCGTCAAACTTTGAACTATTTTAATAAAATCTTACAGCGCTAAAGCCAATTCATATTTACATATAAAGATAAAATTTTACCAAAATATTTCAAACTCAACAAAAGTTACAGCACTTTTTTATGTAACGCTTGTTGCATTACATTTATTTAATTCGTCAGAAATCAGGAGGTGCTCTCGCTAAAAATGCTGCAATTTTCTTTTACTTTTGAATATTTTGATAAAACGTTACTGTTACATGTAAATATAAATTATCTTTAAGCCTGTAAAATTTCATTAAATTATTTCCACATTTGGTGGAAATATTAGCAAAAGACTGTAAACGCTATTTGAATCATTAAAAATAGTTTTTGGGTCATCAAAAAGCAGAGAGTGGGCTCACTAAAAGTGGAATAACTTTTGTTCTGTTTTAAATATCTTTCCGAAATTGGCAGTAGTACGTAAACATTAACTGCTTTTCAGTCTGTCAAATTTTATGTGAAGATTCCTACTGTTGACAAAATTATTAGCCAAAAGTGTAGGGGTTTCTTTTTTGGCCCACCCTGTATATTGTCTATCTTATAATCTATCTATAAGTTTATCTTATCTACATTGTATCTATATATCTAGGCCTATCTAATATCTAAGCCTATCTAATATCTATATATCTATATATATATATATATATGTATAATCAATCCATTTATCTATCTATCTATCCATATATATCTATGTCTATCTATCTATCTATTTGTCTATCTATATCTAGGCATTAATACGATACAATAAATTATATCTTCTTCGTATCTCCGAATGTCTGTTTCTTTGGACATACGGATCTTCTTCCTTCTTCGTCTCGATTCTCTTCTATGCGATCGGCCATCTTGCTCTTCCGACTCCATAATTATACAGAGAAGACGGAAGGTCGAGGTGGATGTGATGCGGGTGGTTGTGGATGAGTGTGGATCTAGTCATGATATCGTGGAATGTGGCACATGGAACAGAATCCCACTCATCCACGCCAGTCCGCCGTTTACCATTTATGTAGCACCAGAGTAACCATAATTATACGAACCATCCATATGAATCAAGAGAAACGTAGCCTAGACTCTGCATGCCATACTTGGATTAGTTGTTGAAGTTGCCTAACTATCTAACTTCAACTCGTCGTCTTACAAACTTCTATAATTATCGTCTATTACCTTAATTTCTCAGTTTCATAACGAAATCTGTACAGCCTTAGAATGCACTCTTTTGTACCTTAACCGTCAGAATATTACTGTACTTGTTACGAGCGTTTCGGAGGCTACTGCAGTGTCGCTCAAGGTTTCTCCACTGGTAGAATAATCTCAAGTGTCACTGGTCTCACAGACGGCTCTCTCTGCATGATCTTCCTCCACGCATGACGGTCAAGCCAAAACTCCGCAGATCGCAGTCAACTGCGTCGGGCTAGAGCTTGCCGTGCAGTCAAGCGTACTATCAGTTGAGTTTGGCAGTGTGCCAAAGACTTGAAGGCAGAGCTAGAGAGGCCAGGTTGGGGCTCAACGACTGGAAAGAAGTCACAGCCAAAGACAGTGAGTCACATAGTAGGCCTATACAGTAGGGTATACACTCAAGCTTGGTATACACCATTGCTCTACAACTGGAAATGCGCGAAGAATAGTTATATATAAAGTACATATATATGTAATTATATACTTATCTTAGCCCTTATACCTGTAATTATACTTATACATAGGCCTACAATCGCATAGATCTATATAGTGTTCCACTATACAATTATAGTATATCTTATACGTTATACCCCAAAGAGATGCTGTGTGTGTTTGCGACATGTTACTGTACAGATGAAACATTGTCACGGTCCAGTGGAGACAGCTACTCTGCACGAGATCTTTCAACCGACTGACAATGAGCTTTAGAGAGGAACAGAGATGAGAGAAGAAGGCATCGAAGAGGAGAAGGAATAGGACTATAGGTGGAAGAGGAAGACGAGTCCGAGGAGGAGAGGAAAGAGGGAATGTTGGTTGATAAACGACGATATATCATTATACGCTCGAAACGCATGATAGGATACCTCGCGATCTGCTTACAAAAGTTCACAATAAAACTTATATACAATAAGCCTGCTGAAGTATGCAACGTAGGCTACGTAAGACGGTATAGGAAGTTCACTGACGCGTGCACGGTATAGGCATATAGGCCTACTATTATAGTATGCATGCCTCTACAAAGTGTCAGACCAGGGTCCAAAATGCAGATATCTATTGGTCAACACAAACACTTCTTTCCACTTAGACAAATGCCATGTAAGATAAATAATTTATTATTATTGGTATCCGTGTTGAGCAAAATTTTCCAATCTTTAAACACTTTATTAAACACCTTCTGCAATTCTCCAGGCCTCGAGATCTGCATTGTTGCTCGCAAAACGCGTCTTTAAGTTGATTGTCTCTATAGGCCTACTGCTTTTCAAGAAGTTTTCATTGTGTAGTACTATATGCTGTACTGTTTAATTATCGTCAAAGGCTGCGAGCTTCTCTGAGAGGTGGGGTGAACACTTTTGATTTCATCTTGGACCCTCGCCTCTGGCGGCATTTTGGTTCGGTACGCCACTGATTAATGCCTAGAGGCTAGATCCCTATACAATAATATTTAGCTACGGTATCTAAACCCAGTCCCGCGGACAAAAATCCGGGCCCCTGTGCAGTGCCGTCAAAGTGGCCCTAAGCTATCTTTACGTTAATGAGAAAATTATAAAACAGAAGTGTGCTCCAGATTTGTACTTAATTATGTCGTTACAATTTTTATCCTTATATTTACTTTGGAGATTTTAAGTAAAATCTTACAAAGAACAATTTAGCGCCAAGCAGTGATTTCGTTAATGTCTAAATTCACAGAGTCCTGAACGCATCACGATGATAGCATATTTTTAATCCAAGTCAAATGGACAGGAGCCATCTATTTTTGGAGTTTCGTAGGCTATTAGGGTCATATGCGCATGGAAGGAACATATTGCTCATGTCTCTCAAAAATTGTCTAAAAATATTGGCATTATCTCAAGAATTAGACATGCT
>JAQFXW010002672.1:0-12782 GCA_034693945.1 Dendrobaena attemsi
CATTAAAACCGTTCCAAGCAATAATATACAAATAAATTATATAGTTTTGAGTATAACTGCCAATCTCACTGTTGACCCGTAAAGCTAAAGCTGAAGTTTAACCATGTTTTCATAAAATGTAAAAACGCATTACGTTAAATTTATCAGAGGAAGAAGAGAGGTTTGTTTTTCCCTCAGCGTGTACGATCTAATCGTCACCGTGTATGTCCTACTTGTAAGAATATTCACTTTGGACACCTTACAAATGTTTTTGACCATAGCTATGTAATTTTCATGGGTGCTTGATACAGACATAGGAAAAAAGAAAAGAGAAAAAAGCTGAAATACGCTTGACCAATTTTACCCGACGGCAACGGCCTCTGTTGTCATAAGCTGTCGTTAAAATGATGAAACACAGATTACAGCACACCGGTGCTCTCCAACCTTTTCAGCGCCGCTATAACCACCAATAATGTTGCTTTTTAAGCCGCGGGTTTCAAATTTAGTATAGACATACTCAGCAACGACTAACAAATAACAATGCATTTGTGTCATCTTTTATCTATTGAACAGTCGTAATAAATAATTTCAAATTTGGGAACTGGATTCTCAAGTCCACGTTGTCTAATAGGCCTAACGAGTCAAATTAAGAGCCAATAACTACGAAATTAGGCCAGAGGCTGTTTTTTCAGCAGTTTACACAAATTGCTACAATTCAGTCAACTCTGGAGGGCCACTTATAATCAATTGGCGGGCCGCGGGCAGAACATCGCCGGCCGCAGTAGCCTAGAAAGCAAGCTGCAAAGCTTAAAAAAAAATTCGATGTCAACGGTCTCTGCTGTCATAGGCTGTCGTTACATCATGGAAACTATAGGCTACTACTTGCCAATATACCGAGTAGCTTTAGGGCCGTGAATGCTAGAGTTAGCTTATAACCTGTGTATAATGTGTAATTGTGTATGCATGGACAATCATTCATTCATTTTGGAAATTTATATAGCGCCCCTTCAAGGAACCTACTCAGAGGTGTTCCCATCCCAGCAACGGTTAAATAAATAATATTTAAGCGACTTGCAAAATGTAGATAAGGGGCTCCGAGGGTGCAGGCTCATATCTAAAGGGAGTCCATTCCAGATCGAGGGACCAAACATAGAGAGATCCCGATTCTGAATGAGCTCAGAAAGGGAAAATGGTACAGTGAGTAAGCCCCTGGTCGAAGAACGGAGGGTTTTGGCGACCATCAACTTGTATGCTTAATTATGATTGATGGGAGGAATAAATTAGCATTGCCTCCCTTCAACATACGGATTCAGGGGCGCTCCAAACCCGACTCTGGCGAATGAATGATGGATGGATGAATGGTTGGCTGATGAGATGCAGGGTTGGAGGAATTGGTGGCTTACCTGCAGGTTGAAGGCAAATTCGCAATTATCATGTAATTACTGCGGACTCTGCGAAGAGTCTGAAGAATTTGAGCGAACGGAGTTACAACAAAATCCTCCGAATGATTCCTGCCAACCAATAATAACACAGCAGATGCTTTTTCATGAGACGCTAACAACCAGGTGAGATCAATTGAGTCAAGTAAAACGCAGATTTAAGCAAAATGACGCAGTTTGGTAACTGAAAGCATAGGCCTTGGCCTACAAGTGAAGCCATATGACGTTTACGGTATATGGCCTAAGCTTATAGAATGGCGATTGTTCAGCATTGATTTGAGGTATTTGATGGCTTACAAGACTATTAACTTACAGGACAGTTCGACTTATAAGACTGTAAAGACATTCAATGAGACAGATATGTACATGCATGTACTCAATACTCCCTCTTCCTTGCTCTGCCTTTCTCTCTCTAAGTGTTTCTACATCTTTCTCTCGTCTCAAAATCTATCTCTTCTCTCGGGGTCGTTGCACTGGTATCGCTTCTGAAGAGTAGGCTAAATGCTGTAAACAGCGCTTCATAAATGGCAAATACAACAGCCTACATGATGTTGCATTTCTTCAGGTGTTCAAGCATTGTAAAAATTACAACAATGCAGTGATAGATGTAGAAGGAAAGAAACTATTTCGGCAACCCGATTACTGATTTTTCAGTGTATAGGCTCAATAGACAGAGGTCTGTAAGCAATAATTATTTCATTATATATTCCCAAAAATATTGACATTCGGGCCTAGTTATCTACGGGTAGTAGCCTAAATAAAGAGTCGGCTATTATGAGATCGTTAAAAATATGTGGACAACTCGAGAAATAGAGTGAATATAGACTGAGAAGTGCTGCAAATGGGAAGTAAGGATGGAAGCAAGCTCAATGGCATGGTTGACACTTCTAAGAGTATATGTCAGAGAAGCGGAAAGAACTAAGAAACTAAAGAAGTGTTCTAGTCTTTTAGTTCTAAAATAATCGGCGACTAAAGAGCTAGAGGTGGTCAGAAATTGTAGTTTGTTCAAGACATCAACCACGATAGCAATGAACTCTTTTTTCCTAACCCAAAATCAACAAAAATTAGACTGTTCAGACTGCAAAAGACAAGCAAACATTCATCCACCCACCATATAGCTTAACAACAAGGAATAGTAACGAATTCTTCAAACACATTTGCAAAAAATTCAGATTACTTAAATATTGCTTGCTTATAAAACAGACTTTTCTGTTTCTGACTGTAAGCTGCAGTCAACCCGACGTCTGATCTATTGAAGGATAAAGAACGTAGTCCTCTGGACCTCTGGTCAGCCTTATAGACATTATCAGGCTACTATCCCTCTATCTACGAAACCGATAGGCCAACGCTTCGAGGCATGCAAACCTACACTTATCTCTCGTATCTACGACACATTATATATCTTCTTCTTCTTCTTCATCACCACCTCACCACCTTTTTCTTGTAGCCACTTTTCACCTTCTCATCCTCCCGATCTTCCTACTCTTTCTTCCTACTTCGATCTCCTCTTCTTCTGCCTCCTCCTCTTCTTCCTCCTCCTTCACACTCTCTGCTTATTCTCTTCTTTCCATTTTCCCGTCGTCGATCGTCCTCTCTTTCTCCGTATATCTTTTCGTCTGTGTCTTTGGAAGGAATCGTTGAGAATTGCGTCGGCTTCTGTTATTGTTTTCTAACTGCGCACACGCTGCAGCCACAGCAGCAACATAGTCGACCGATCGCACGCACACACGCAAGGACTGACTGGGGGGAAGACGGGGCGCACCTGCGGGTAAAGGGCAGATATTGCTCATGGGCTCCGTAGGAATACAGTGAACCCAAAATGCAACGCACGTCAGTGGGCAGCAACTCAAGCATAGCAACGAGGCTGAGCGGAGGTTGGAGGCTGCAGCAGCAGGACAACATACGTCGAGTTTCCATATAGTTGGCATTTGGCAAGAAGTATGTTGCATGTCGTCGAAAATATGCAAGTGCGTAAGTGGGATGCATCTTGCGACTGCAGGATAAGTAATTCGTTACTTTCGCTACAGTCGGAGCCGAGACCCGAATAGACAATTATTTAACAGGATTGAAGACAGCAGTGTTTTAAGGGAGGTCGGAAGAATTGAAGGGCTAAAGTCACTAAACCCTCCCCAGACCCTTCCAATTAAAACATTGTAGAAGGACGTATTAGATGGCGGTTGTGACTGAACGACCGCAGACGTTGAACGAAAGATGAATGGTGAAGATTATATGGATGGTAAATAAAAGTTACAAGTAAATCAAGCACAGTTAAAAGACAATTGCCATGAGCGGTAATTTAAAATGTGCACTTTTAAACGAGCTTGGTACAGTCTTTCCATTTCTTATTTCCTTCCATCTACGCATATTGTGTTTCTGTCAAAAACTCTAGCCTATCTTCCTAAGTTATGATGTAAGCCTATCAGCGACTTTATACAATTAGTAGGCCTACCACATGAAGACTCGATCCACACATTATAGGCCTATGCTAGAGCCATGATATAAACGTGAAATTAGAAAATCTATAAATGAACTTCCAGCTAACGATAATAATCAAACATTTAATTTAAAGAACTTCCCGCTGAGTATAACACATGCATGTACAGTACTGTGTATGCCTATTTCGTGAATAATATGATTTGTTCCTCAGTCATCCCTGTAAAATGGTTTATACATGTCATACACTACTGGTCTATCCCTTGATAAAGTATCTGTTGTTTAGTGTAGTCCAAGCATGTATTTATTTATTTAGGTAAGAGATTTCTAGAGCGCCCCTTCAATTCACTACTACTCAGAGGCGCTCCCGATTGCAGCGCTGATGCTGAGTCTCTTGATGCTACTGCAGTCGCTACCCATCCAATGATGGCTTAGAAGAGGTCGCCGAGTCATGAAGACCCCGAGTGGCATAGCAGTCGTTCTAGACTGAAAAAGGGTCGACATGGGCCTATACTAGAAACGATCCACATTTAGGCTTCATTCCAATCGGACTGTGCGGCCATAAATCAGCACCTAGCACAGGTGCGTCATCACCCAGGAGGGTTGACATGTTGCCGGAAATCACTACGACCAGAATTCAAATAACAACAGTGTTTGTAATTATATCGACTGTTGCATTTGCATCGATGTTATTGCTTATCTTTCAACCGGTTTTAAATACATTTAAATGACGCTCGCGTGATTTATGAAGAGCCGAACGCACTTCCCCTTTGTCCTTGAAATTGCATTTTGGAGTCTCATAATTAGGTTTTTATGAAACACGAAACGTCAGCTACAGGTAATTTTGAGCAGTGTTTTGATGGACAAAGTGGTAAACTGACGTCACTTGAAGTTTGTTTTTCTTAGAAATAACCTCTGTAGCAGTATATGAGACTCTTGGCTACCAGTTACAAAATGAACAGTTGATTAATTAGTTCGCTGTTATATTATATTATCTATTCTTCTCCTAATTGATCGCTGGTCAGAAAAGAAGAATTTGCAGGCCTACTCTTTCTCAGCCCTACTGTAGCTTAGAAATAAGTTGTTGAGATGTTCTGTGAAATTCTGATCACCCTCAATGGAGGACATTATTGAAATATCGTGTAATTGCGCCTCTGAGTACAAGGCGCTCCTTCTAAAAACAAGTTAACTGTCGCATGACTATTACACTGATCTGCTCTCCGCGAGTAAAACAACAGAAATCGAGCTGATGCTCCATCAATGCCTAACAAGTCTACTACCTCGGAGATGCCCATAATATTACGGTAGTAATTATTTTAGTTCACGTAATTCGCCATTCATGAAGCGTCTCTCAAGATACTCTGCAGAAGTACCAAACGGTCGGGCAAAGGGAAACGCAGGTATTGGTTGCTTTGCTTTCAGCCACAATGTAAGAAACATTCCGGTTGCTGACGACAACGCGACCAAAATTGCAGTCGACGCATGCAGAGTGTTGTTTAGGGCTCGTACATACACGTAAATAGGATCACACGTAGATCAAGTATCATAACTGCACCTGGAACTGGCTGAGACCGACGACCGAAGTATTGTGGAGTCGGTTATCTGCGTCGTTGCCTCTCAACTACGAACCTTTGCCTGGCTTTCATCTGCCTCTTTAACTGTTTCTATTTGCCGTCGTCTGTGGTTATCTGTTCTCCGTCTTCGTTTCTATATCCACCTGTCTATTTGCCTCTATGGCCATGTGTGTGTGTGTTTGTGTTTCTCTGTAAGCATATACTATGTACTGTCGCTGGAACTCTAAATCATGCTTCTCCTGACGCAAATGCAGAGATGGCTGAGGTTTGGAGGCAGCTGCAGACAACAAACTCCTTCAGTTAGGCGAAACGTCTCGCGCTAAAGAGCCGAAAAGTAGAGCATGCAAGAATAGGAAGAAAAGGAAAAGATGAGGAAGAAAAGCAGAAAAAGAAGAAGAGGAAGTGGAGGAGGAGGAGGAAGAAGAAGAAGAAGTAGAAGAAGAAGGAGAAGACGAAGAAAGAGAAGGTGAAGACGAAGAATAAAAGAAAAATAAGTATAAGAGAAGAAGAAGAAGAAGAAGAAGAGGAAGGAGAAGAAGAAAACGAAGAAAAATAAGAAAAAGAAAAGTAGGAGAAGAAGATAAGATTCCTGAAGGCGTAAAGACGTGCGTAACACTGGCAGTAGTAGCAGGCTAGCAGCTGTCGACAGAGGAGAAGAGAACGTCGAGGGAACAGCAGAGGGAAAGAGGAACTAAGTCTTATCGAAGCCTTACTTGCCAAAGGCGTCTTTGACGAAACTCTATATCAGACGCATGCAATGCCTTAGTCTAGCATCAACTGCTGCTACAGCGAAAGGCGCCAAGAACAGCCGACGAGTAGGGAATGGATGATTTGATTTCAAAACGAACTTCTATGGCGCTATTTCCTAGTTAATGCACAAGACACTTGCTGTTGATATTACAATAGTTATTGTCTTCGCTTCAGTCGTTCGTTGTCAGTTGCAATGGGAACCAATGAAAATGGTTCCAATGAAATCGAACACACTTTCTTGCAAGGGAATGGCAACCGTCGTCTATCGATGGCATTACACAAATATTTGAAAACTGCACACCTTTCGGAAAAATTCGAACAAATCCTATGAAATGTGGCGGGTGGAACTGAGTTTTTCCGTTTTCGTTTCATTTCCTCTTCCTCTCTTTCTTATTTTCTCCCTCCTTGTATTCCTCCTCACCCTCGTCCTCCTCGTCCATGTTCTCCTCCTTTTCCTCCTCTTCCTCCTCGTCTTCTTCCTTTTGCCATAGGCCTATACGATCGAATGATTTCGTCAATTGGCATGAACGGCTGTCTCCATCAGGAATTGTTGAAAATGTGTTGGCAGAGGCATTTGTTATTGCCTGTGCAACCTATTGTAGAAATGCAGTAACCTATTGCACATCATGCTGTAGCCGTTAACGACGGCTGGACCGCTGGAATGTGATAACTTTACGCTTGTTTTCTTATGATGCATAGGCTTATATACGATGCATGACTTCATTTCTTTATCAGATTTCTAGTGCCTACAAGGGAACTATGAATAAACCAACGGTAAAACTAATCCGCGCCCAATAAGTCTATTTCGGTGGCTGTCAGACTAGAGTAAGAATCAAATATACATGTAACTCTGTTGTCACTCTATGACCGAATCATGTGAAAAAGGCTACAACAATAGAATCGTCAAGCTGTATGGAATGGATGGAAGCCACCGATAGGCTACGTAGGCCTAATGGCCTATATTCTACGTCTAACGAGTTCTTGTTAGGGGGACGACTTGTATTAATTATTAATAAGTATTAACTTATGTCGCGTCGGATTCTAAAAAAACACAGCTGATATGCGAACGTACACTGACTATTTCACCCACAGTACATAGATAGAATATACTCTATGTCTAAGAAAGACCGAATATTCTTGGCTTTTAATCATGATGGTGTTTTGTTATGGCTCAAGAAACCAGATGATAAGAACACGAAGACGGTTTATTCTAATGATTTCTCGTGACAGAATTCAATGCAAGCGAAGTGTTCTGGTTCTTGGATCATCTCATCTAAAAATGCGATGCATACAGCAAAGCGTTCTCTAGCCGCAGCTGACTGACTTGCTTTACTGACCGATTGGTGGGCTGGCCGATTAGCTGAGCGAATTAGTTCAAATGAGCGGATGACCGTCTAACCTGCGACAGAATGAATGAATGCATGAATGAATGATTAGCCGGATCGACTGATTGGCTGTAGTTGAATGACTGAATGGGTGGTTGAATGTGCGAAGAGATAGATGAAGGAACTTTGAACTCTGCAGAGTAATAGACACGTAGGCTATAGACACGTAGATTACATGCGCGAGTAGCAACGATGAAAGAGCGATAAAAATAGATTAACTAGGCTAAGTAATAATCTGTTATTTGTTAATTCATATTTGCTGCTCGTTCATCTTCCCATTTTCTCATTCGTTCAATCATTCATCATTCATATATTCATACATTAATCGGGTCATTTATTCATTTATTCATTTATTCATTCATTCATTTATCCATTCATTCATTCATTCATTCATCTATTTATTCGTTCATTCATATCGTGTTTCTATGGGTTGCTTACTGTTCTCGGGCGCTGTTCGTGGCGTGCCACTTGGGCGACGCCTCGGGCAGATCGCTGTTGTCAGCCGTCGACCGATACAGAAAGGATTCCCGTCGGTGATGAAGGCCAGCTGCTGCTGCTGCTGCTGGGCCAGACGACGATGACAGGCAGGACGCGGGAGTGGTGGATACGGAGGCAGAGTCCGTTCTTTCGTCCGTCGTGATGCTCACACTGCCGCGAAAGCTAGACGGCATCTTGAGGTCGATCTCGAGGCTGAAAAATCAAACAATGCAAACCCAACAGTTATTATGCGCACTAGACTGATCGGATTATTACATAGAGAGAGAGCAGAGGCTCAAGTATATTATTGTGGGCAGCTGGGGTGCTCACATTTCAAAGACCGAGTGCGCGAAGTCATGAGTGGGGGGGGCTGAAGTCACAAAGCTTAAAATGAGAAGGGTTCAGGCATAGCATATTTGAGCAAATTGAACCAAATTGAAATGGTTTGTAAAAATACTGGAAAGAAGCTGATATATTTTGGTCCTTTTTCTTATTTTTAGACAGTTAAAATAACGTATTTCGGGAGCGTCGTCGTCTCCTCAGCGGGGTTTTGAGCAGAGCCTCGCGAGACAACGCATTTTATAAAAATATATATCACTTTTTAGAGCAAATTATGGTAACTTTTGCATCCCCATGTAAACACTCCTCGGATTTGCAGAAATTGTGAAACATTGTGTGGGTCACCTTTTTGGCCCAGTTCCAGCACCCCCCTGGTTGCACCCCAGCAGTGGACAGATGTAGATCATGTCATTGCATCAGTTGTGACCGCAAGGAAAGAGGATGGTTACATCAAAGCTATACGATTCGAAACGTCCGTTCAGATTTATTCAGACAGATCCGGAATTCATTTGCAGAACTTAGCACCACTCACTTCAAAGGCAAGCTACGTGTGCTAGTTCCAGACCAAATACATCCAACCTTAAAAGCAGCTGAACAAACTTGTCGTAGGTGCTATCCGCTCTGTTCCACTAGGTTTGGGGTGGCATAACGGGGTTACAAGCTCGTCACACACATGTACACCGTGGTTCAATAAAAAGTAAGCCAAATTGTTTTTTATATATCTCTAAAACCTGATACTGAATCATACTAACATTTTTCACGTATTTAGAGAAGTGAACCAAGAATATTATTCCAAAATATCGTATGATTCCAATGTTCCATAAATTATATATGAGTCTTCAAACTTCATATACCAAAAATCGGTTTACAAGAAAATTTCGACTTCTTGATTCAATAAAATGTAAGCCAAACTTTAATTACCAATTTTTTATGTTATGAAAAAAATATTAAAACTTGAACTATAATTATTTTATTAGTGTTTTAAAAAGAAAAAATTGCACATTCTTACTTATTTTATTTAATGATTTTTGTTTTTTCCTGCACAAAAAGAAGGCGATATTACGCTAGAGGATAATCGACGGGCTGTCGCTCAATGGCGCCGATGCCTCCAGGCTTGCGTACAAGCAGAAGGAGGGCATTTTGCACATTTTCTTTAATTAAATCATCAAACCATAGGCCTTCAACAGAGAATTTCTTCAAAAATAATAAAACTGTCTTTGTGTTAGAATTATACCATTTCTTTTTATAAAATCTGAAAGAAAATTGCTTGTAAACCATATGGTATGTTGAAATCATATGATATTTTGGAATAACATTTTTGGTCCACATCTCTAGATATCTTGAAAATTGTAGAATGATTCATTGTCAGGTAATAGAAATATATCAAAGACAGTTTGGCTTACTTTTGTTTAACTACGGTGTATATGGTGGACTTCATATATAGGCCTAATGTAGACTATATATACGCCTATATATCGTAACAAAGTAGATTTCGCAATTGTTTCCTCGGCCATCTATCTCATTAACCTTCTGTATAGGATATACTGTTGTCTGGAAGCTAATTCTTCTATCCTGGTTGTTGCACACATCTGGCCTTGCGGAAGAATTTCAGTGATTTTCGTCCCGTTGCTATTTGGACTATTTCTGACGTCTCGGGTGGCAAAGTATATCTTGTGCTAAACCTATTGTGCGTGCCCTCGTAAGCACAGTTAGCACACACCTCTAAATGTAATAAAGTATACAAATATTATGTCTCACCAATTTACGTCAGGGGTCAAACTTTACTGTTCGCCACTGCAGCTAGGAGTCGACGCCTCGAACAAGTGCGAGACAACAGTATACATACAGCTTGACGATTCCATGGTTCTGGCCCTTTTTTTTTACATGATTCGGTCCTTGTGAAGCTGGATTTTAGGAACGTTTAAGGAACTGTAAGCAATCAGCAGGCTCCGTCTATATAGGCCTAGATAAAGGACAAAAATGCTTCTGTTAGGCAATGGTTCGTGGATTCCTGCTAATCATCTCAAAACCTTCTTATTCAGTCAAGGTTGTGCCGGGAGCGCTTCTGAATAGATGGTCTTAAAGAGGCGCTATACAAAACTTATGTAATAATTTTGATGCACAAACAAAAACTATAAGGAACCGTTTAGACTACATGTACTTGTCACAAAAGATCTTGTCACCATGCAATAGTCGATTACCTCGAACTATTATCGGACGCCGGTTGCAACAGTTGTCGTTAATGAGTTGCTTCATGTCTTCCTTATAAGTGACTCTGCAGTTGCAGCAGTTTTCTTATTAAAACTTCAAGAAGAGACCATTCCTACTACAGAGTGTTTGCTTCTTTGTAATAGAAGTTTGTGCCAATAGTAGTTTTCATTTGATTCCATGGCTTTTGCTTGTAGAGTATGAGTGTAATGATATATTAGGCCTATGATATATTAGCTCGGTGGATCAATTGGAGGTGTTATGATATAATTAATATGGTCATGTATCTTTTGTTCGATGGATTCATCGGAGATGTTACCCTATATTACCTAATCTTGTGATGGCCTTGTAGGAGTTGGCTTTCCTCGCCTAATAAACTAGTTTGTAAGTCTCTCGTAATCTGGCAGGCAGCAGCCACCATCATTGCCTCTGCAGGCCATGGCTGGAGTCTCGCCTGAGACGACCTGTGGCAGACATCACGAATGAGTCATGCCAATCTCATGATGCCACCGCTTATATAGCGCAAGAGCAGAGACTCTTAACTGGCTTTCCATAGAGGACGTTTGCCGAAATGGCCAGACACTTAGGCCTATATAGTCCGTTTAGCTTAAACTGCACTGATTGGAGTTCAGTCTCAAAACAGCGTTTCTGTACAGAGTTTTGATGGTGAAAGTGAGACTTTTTCCTGTCAACGTATTGGTATTCAGCACAACAAGTATTGAACCGTTTAAAGTGGTCTGCGTAGGCCTATATATACAATCGTCATCATCATTGTTGTTGTTTGTGTTGGTGTCGTAATAACATCATCACTTCACCAGTCTATCAAGCGAAATGCCTCAAGTAATATTTTAGGAAAAGCGATGGGACAAACAATATAAATAGACAGTCATCGCCAGCGGGGACTGAATTATCTCAATTATAACTTCTGTGCAGTAGGGTCAAACCTGTAAGCAAGACAAACCGAGGGCAGGTTGAAAAAGAGATCAAGACGATTGGGGGAGGGGGTAAAGCAGTTGTAGAGACCGCGACATAGCAGTGCTTCGATTGCCACGATGTGTGACAGGGCTTCTTCAGCGTACAGTTGTACACAAAATGTGCAGGTGTAAATAAATTCGTGCAGCTGTACAAGCTGTTTTGTGCAGTTCGAAAATACTAAAAATGGGGGAAAATGTACATCATTTGGTTTCAAATTATCGCCCCAGTCCTCACTTAAGAGAATGTGCAGCACTAGTGGAAACCCTTTGGGGTCGTTTTTAACCCCTGTGATGGTTGGAAGTAGGCTTAAAATAACAAGGACCCACAATTCATTCTATTTGGCACCAAATTATCAAAATTTCGCCGGCTCCAGACTCCGCTAGGTCCATATCTTTTTAGCGGACGTACTTGCAGCACTGGTGCACTGGTGGAAGATCTTTGGGGTCGTTTGTGACCCCAGGAATAGTTGGAGGGTCAAAGTCGTCATTGACAAATTGGCAGTAGGCCTAATATAAATAAGGGCCCAAAATGCACTCAATTTGGCATCAGATTATCAAAATTTCACCGGCTTTGCATAAGTCGCGAAGCGAGCAATAAATTAAAGTCCGGCATGTGTCGTCTATCTCTTTGTCCTCAGACATCCAATCATTGGCCATCCTGTGATATATTATATGCTCGCAGTTATTTCATAATAATCGCAGGAAGTTGTCGTGTTTGTTCTCTTCTGAACCAATAACACATGTAGTCATCGTCGATATGATGTATGTTGTATATTTTGATGTATGCCATATATTATTACGATGCAGCCTATGTTGTGGACGCCTATACTAGGATGCATCTTGTATATGACTATGTATATTGTATACTATTGCAAAACTTTTATATTATAGCAAAAGTGACTTGACCCTGCAGGTTGTTAGACGCCCAGATATTGAGTTTAAGTGGTTTAATATCATAGCCTACTACAAGCACTGCGCTCTTCAGTGTTTTAAGGAACATGCAGCCACAAAAAACGTCAAAGAAGGAGACATAATATATTATTATATATATTACACATATTACACATGTGGGGATTGGCAGTGCAGCCTAGTGGTGAAGGTCGTCGCCTTGCAGCCGAAGAGTTTCAGGTCGAATCCCACCCACTGCTAGCAAGTCCTTCACTCACAATTGCTCAAGCGCTTCGGCGTGTAAAACTCCGACACACCTTCGGGCTGTAGTCGGGA
>JAQFXW010002673.1:0-12781 GCA_034693945.1 Dendrobaena attemsi
TTAGCTAACTGTTAGTAGTTCATTGTATTGAATGTGTTCATATTGTATCACATTTTCATACAAATGTTTATCTCTTTTACTTCCCATTACTCATAAAATTATTGAGGGTTCGGTGATGGGTCATGGATTCTTCTTGGGGTTCGGCACCCTTCAAAAGGTTAAGAACCACTGCATTAATGCAAAGACAATTATACCTGAACGTTTCTGCATGCAAAATTGTAACAACAATGTTGTTTCTTTAATCCCCAACGCATTTCAGTCTGATATTTCAAGGCTAACGCAATGTCCTCAATCTGATAGGCCCCACAAACCGTTTTAATTAGGCCTATTCACAAAATCAGACTGAATCGATAATTCTCCCAAGACCCTATTAAATTTTAGTCTATTTCCCAAACGTTAACTTAGACGGAATTTAGAAATCGGAATGATTCGATCGTAATAGTTATTAGTTACAGGTTATCGCTGATGGGATCGTCGTCTGTGGTGGTCGTCGTCGTCGTCCTGTCTCGTGTCCGGTGGTGATTCCTCGGCAGCGGCGGCGCCATACTGCCTCCGAAGAAGCAACGGCAGACGGTCTTCGTCGACCGATTCCAGTCGATTAGTCGCTCAAGGGGCGGCGTCGGCGGCGACGGCTGCGTCTTCGTCTCCGCTTCGTTTAGATTGTCGATCAACTGCTGTGTAAGACAGCGATGGTCCGTGAACATCGTCCCCGCAGGTCCGACCCTGCCGCCTTCGATGAGATCGAGACCTTCCTTCCAGTCGTCTCCTTCGAACGTGACGAGTGGAGCAACGATCACGACGACATCCGCCATGACATCGCCTTCATCGTCTGTGACTCATTGCGGGGCTGACCGCCGAGAAGGAAGACCACCCACCTACTCTGACTTATCACCTAGAAATGGCGGCGGCGGCATCGCACGCCACTACTACGCATCGATGCCATTATATATATACACATACACACATATACGTAATACAATGCATATGTATAGGCGTAAATATATGCGCGATGCAATGTAAACACGCAAATGCATGCGCTATATAAGTCAAGTGTCTTGCGTCGTAGGCCTCGGGAGCGTATGAAACGGCGGATGCAGCGGGCGTCGGCGCCTGCGCGGCTGCGACCAATGAGATTGCCGTCTGCCACTCGCACTGACGTCATTTCTCGGTCGTCTATAAACAAATGACTCGTTGCACATTACGGTGAATGGTTAAAGCCAAAATACGGTCCGAGGAACGAATTGCAAAGCCGGGTTGACAAATAAAATCAATTGTAGACCAATGAAAATAATATTATATTAATTGGGTAAACACGTTCATAATACCATAAGATATTAATACCATATCATAAGACCATGTGGTATGTAGTTAAACTCGATTGAATGATCTGACTTAGTCTACTCTAGTGTAATAATAAGGCTATCCTTAACTATTAATAATGCCAATTCTGATCATGGGAATTTACTATTTATTACAGAATGCACAGATGCCAACCAACTTAGCTTCTTCCTACCTCCTTCTCTAACTATTCTTCCTTGCTACTTTTCCTTAACTATTTCTTCCCTACTGTAATCAATATAAGAATACTGAAATGTCACGTGAAAAAGTAGCACAAACTAGCCCTAACTACTTGATAAATATTCCACTGAACGTGTGCTACATGACTTAGAAAGGGATCAATACTTATAAGCATTGCTTCAATTGATTCCAATTGTGCAGCTGCTGTGCTAGAAAGCATAAGTTGTAAATTTAATCTGTTTTCACTAGTTAATTGTTGTTGATATGTTTAATTGATTATATTGTGGATTTGTAATGATGTCAACTGCGCTTTCTGTTATTTTTATTGCTTTTGTTAATTTTGCTGCTTCTGTACAATAAAGGACTTCATTCATTCATATATATATATTTATATGTATATATTCCGATTGCGTTATTTTTGGACACATGACCAGAATGCAAAACGAAAGATGCTCCAAGATAACATATACAATGGGTATGTATATACTATGCATGGAAAGAGGAGAAGAGGAAGACAGATGGTCTGATCAAAACGGAAAATGATCAGGAGACGTAATTGCTTGGCACTTGGCAATGTTGGCACGTAGGCCTATACATGTAGGTAGCCTATCACTTGATCCTCAAACGAATTGGTCGTTAAATATAAACTTTCAAACGAGCTACTTAATAGCGTATTTAGATTCATTACCTATAATAGCTAAGTGCCGGTGATTTCCAGTGCGAATAACTAAAGCAGCCATAATGTTTAATATTGTATAACCTTACATCGTCCTTGGTGAATATTTACTTCACTGCAGTGAAACTATAATCCCACGGGCGGTTTCAAGATAGATTCTCAATTCCGCAAGGTGATGGACTTGATAGAATTATAAGCCGGTGGTAAAGGCCTATAACTATATAACTATGTGAATGAACTAGAGCACACTCATTTCTTAGTTCCTAATTCTCTGTATAGTGTTCTCACAAGTTCGCTCCGGTAATGCTACCTAGAAGAACCACGTGGATTTGAAAGAATTAGAAGTCGGTGGTGAAGGCCTGTACCATGTGAATGAAATAGAGTATAATCTACTTATTGTTTAGTTCCTTCTATGTATAGTGTTCTCACAACTTCGCTCCAGTAATGCAACCTATATATAGGAACACAGAAGTATTGTGTTTTTAGGAACCACTGAAGTATTGTATTTTTAGTAACCACAGAAGAAGGCCCTATTGCGTTTTTAAAAACCATAGAATTATTGTGTTTTTAAGAACCATATAAATATTGTGTGTTTTAGGAACCACAGAAGTATTGTACTGTATTGTATTGTATTTGTGAATTTATAAAGCGCATTTGCACTTCAGAAGTGTGTTGTAGGAACCATGGAATTATTGCAATTTTTAGGAACCATAGAAGTAGGTCTATTGTGTTTTGAGTGGAGCGAAAAGCGTTTCCTGAACAGTCAAAGGTTCTGTTGATCGACTGTGATGACGGATTGTTCCAGAGAGAGTATAGTAGGCCTTATAGGCTGCCCGCTGAAGAAAACACACGCCCACGCACAGTGACCATGAAAAGGCGACCACAGGGAACAGATTGAATTGAAACATTGCATGTGATGTTATGTAACTGTTATTCCAGCAGCGTAATAGGCTGCGAGAATAAGAAATGTAAGAATAATTAACTAATTAAAGAATAACTTTAAAATAATACTAACTAAATTTTTATTTAAATTATTAATAATTACAAATTATAATATTAATATAGGCTACAACATTTTCTCCCGTGCTCTTCTCGTGCTATGGGAAGAGCAATTGCAATAGGTTGTGGGTTCGAACCCCACATGCCGTGTGAGCAGTGCTCAATAAATTTGCAAATACAATATAATAATACTATTGTTACCGTGACTTTATATACTGCTGCACATAATGATTAAAATTGTTAAATAATAATACAGTATAAATAACAATAATAATAATAAAAACACAATAGTATAATTATGTGTGTAATAGTACATCGTAGGGTAATGTATGGCCTAAGTGGTCTAAGTAAGCAGTGGAAACTCCAAAGGTTAGTTTATATATGTTACATGGTTCTTTTGCATTCGAGAAGTGGGAACTCAAATAAAGAACTTCGATTGCAGTTGGAACGCCATTCCCACTCACTTAACCCCTGTGTATACGCATAGTATATATATACTAATAGGCCTAATAATTATTATAATATTAAGTTCACAGTCCATAACTATAGGCATAATGGTATCAATCAACATTCGTCACTTCACCTTTGAATCGTCGAAGAGCGGATTCTCGAATCCAGCTCGGTTCCTTCGAGTCCGATCAGCCGCTCCTCCAACAACTCCGGCGCCACTTCCGGTTGTTCCGGGTTCTCCAAGGTCCATGTCGACGACGTCTGTTCCTGCGAGATCGCCGTCACCGTACAGAGGATTTCCAAATCCAGCAGCAGCAGTCTCATCGCCTGGTGGTCTCTTTCCACCCAACTTCTTCTCCCTCTTAACCGCTTCCTCTTCCACCTCTCCGCCATCATCTCCAGTCTCCTCAAGTCGCTCATGATCCCCCGAACGACCGGACTTCATCCTCACCCTCCTCTTCTCCACCTCCGCCTCCTCGGATGAGGTTTCGACCTTGGTAGGTACAGTTTCACCCTTGGGTTGCTCGTCGGTTACGTCCTCATCCAGGCGTGTCCGGCGCAGTCTGGACGTTACCATCCGGAACGGACTCATTAGAACCCTGCCCAGAGTATCGGTCTTCGTCTCATCAGAGTTGCTGTCCTTGGTGCCACTCCCTGATTTCCTCTTCTCCACCTCGTCATCGCCGCTCTTCTTCACTACTTCCGGTCTCTTCTTCTTCGATTCTCTTCTGGAAGTTTCCTTCGGAGGAACGTCGTAGAGGATGTAGTCGGGAGGGGAAGAACTCTTCGATTCCACCTGGAATAGCAAAGATATATATATATACTCTGGCTGGAAAGACTGCAGGTATAAAATAGTACGACCTTGAGAAGTGCCAATTAATACTTATTATTATATTATTTGATTGCAGTATGAAGTTTCCTTCGGAGGAACTTCGTAGAGGATGTAGTCGGGAGGGGAAGAACTCTTCGATTCCACCTGGAATAGCAAAGATTTATATTCTGGCTGGAATAACTGCAGGTATAAAATAGTACGACATTGAGAAGTACCAATTAATACTTATTATTATAATATTTGATTGCAGTGTTATTGTGGTTTTTGGGAGCAATAAACAAACTATGTTATGTTGTATGATGTCATTATTAGTGTTATTTTCCCCAAGTAACAACAATCCCTCATTAATAATAATATAATAATATATTCGTTTATTGAAATTCATATTGACAAGAACGCAGTATGATTACAGACAGGTTATACGAAATACGGCCCGCATAGCAGGACACGCAGGTCGGCTTAACAGTGGATTCGACTTAACTAATGGCCTAAGTGCTGGAACACTCCTGGTACAGCCAATCTAAGAGCGAGGGTGGGATATCTTATTTTCCAATTGACACGAGACAAACCACACAACAGTAAAACGGCTAACACCAGCCAACAGAAACTTAAAATAAATTACTACCTCGAGTGGGATTTGAACCCATGCCCTCTGGATGCTCATCTCATCGACCAGCCGCTCTCTCCACTAAGCCAAGGACCCATCAAGAATTATAAAAGTTAGGATGAGATTTAAATAATATTCTTCTGGGGCGGCTTGCACTCGTCAAAATCCGGCAGGAAGAAGGCGATGATGATGATGATGATGATAATGATGATGATGATGATGATGTATGTGTTAATCATATGGAAATGACCTACTGGTGGGGTGTCTGTCGTCGGATACATGGGGTTGCTGAATCCCGCTTTCTCTGCTCCGAGCGTCTGAGTGAGGGAACCAGGCTGCAGATTCTGACAGTTACACAAGAACGAAATGTATAATAAAGTGAAAATTCATGCAGTGCTTATCCATACCTTACTTTGTAGTGGTCTGCTTTATCTTGTTTGAATTTCTACAACATTGTCTCGTATAGCAAAAGATCCTAATGTGGACAGTCAAATTGATAGTAGGTAAAGTGTCTGGTGGTAGAGTGTGACCAAAAGTCTTGACACTATGCCTTTAGCAGTCGGAATCGAGAAAATGCCCCGTAATAGAAGAGCGATATTGAACCCATGGTACGTTCGAAGTGCACTGTAGTAGGGCTACTACAGTTACAACAATGTATGTATGTATGTGTGTATGCATGTGTGTATTTCTATACCGCCTCTTACAGTCCACTACTATTCAGAGGCGGTCCCGACTACAGCCCGAGGGTGTGTCGGAGTTTTGCACGCCGAAGCGCTTCAGCAATAATTATTTGTGAGTGAAGGACTTGCTAAAGGTCCTTACGCGGTGGGTGGGATTCGAACCCACAACCTTTAGGTTGGGAGGCGGCGACCTTCACCACTACACTACCGCGTCCCGTATAGAGGTCACTTGTCAGTGGTCACTGTGGTCAGCGGGTTGGCCTTTCAAACGAGATGTCCTACATTCAAATCCCTGCACGATTCATTGATTTAGGTAGAAGTTAACTAGCATGATCGCGTGAATTAATTTTCATAATATCGTGAAGCAATTTGTATAATCTCGTAAATCAAGTTGCAAACTCTCATAAACTAATTTGCAAGATCAAGTGAATCAAGTTGCCTGCTGATCTCATGGATTAGGTTAATTTGCATATAGGCTTATCTCGTGTGCATAGGTCCTACCGTGTATAGATCTCCGTAAGTTGGATTTTCGAATCCAGCGAGATTTGCCTCAAAGATGCGATTATCGAAACTGACTGATTGCTGGCGGAGTTCGAATCCTGGTTCACTGGTTCTGCGTTCACTGTCCAATCGGAAGATATTCCGGAAGTCAGGAAGTGATGGAAGAGATATCTCCGGCAGTTTCGGCCTGAAAATTGACAGCGATGAGCATATAATTATAACTATTGTAGTTAGCCCAGTTAGCTACATCTGGAGCGAGGCCCGCCGGTTGTTTCGTCAACCCCGGTTCGAGCCTCGGTGCCGGCGGACATTCAGAGATTTCAACATCTCGGGCTAGCACGGTCATTTCATGGGGACCTAAATGGCGTGATGTCCATTCAAACGGGCGAGCTGTAGTGGAGGATCTCACCCATGGGGTCGAGGCCATATAGAGTCGCCTATAGAAAAATCGATTTACCTTTACCTTTATACCAGATGTCTATTAGTGATCGTACATGATTCTGTGTCATGTGATTCTACATGTTAAGTGATTCTACATATTAAAAGAATCAACATATTACAGCACCATGTCTGCAAGGATATCTGTGCCAATGAACTGGTTTCCAATCACATAGATTACTGCAACACACTTCCAATTTCTCAGCCAAAATATTATTGAAGTTTTGCACAATCCATGATAGTGAATAACCATCCATCTTGTGATCACACATAATTCTTGCAAGCCTCCATATAATTCACAATAGTGCATAATCTCTGCCAGGGTGACCGGACAACTTTTCAATCCTTCAGCCCGCTTCATGTCGAACTATCAGCGTTCAATCATTGGTCAAATTAGTAACATTAATTAGGATTAGAGAATGATTCTGGTATGGTAGTTGTTATTATTTGCGTTGAATTGTTCATCTCCAAATTGTCTGGCTCCATAACGCCCTCTGCCAGTTAAGTTTACTCATTCCAATTCCATATGCTTGAAATATTCCAATGCAGATCAAACTTATCAATCACATAATTTCATTCTCACACATACTACATTCTCTAACAAAATACACATCTGCTCCTTCTTGCTTGCTGTCCAGTCTCTGAAGCTGACCCCCGACCCCGCCCGTTCCTCCGAGAGAGGCCTGTTCATTGTTGTCGGCAATTGTTCCGCAGTCAGGTAATGTAGGGACCTCTCTCTACTGGAATGGGCTTTGTATCAATATATGTGACCTCGGCCACTTGCCGCTTTCCAGAAGAGGTAGAAAATGACGTTTTAATTGAGGTCATGAATAATCATCGAGTTTTGGTCTTTCATTAACTGAATGAACAGACATCTGGGGTACATTTTTTCACAAGCTATTTTCTACACGTGCTATATTAATATGACCAGAAGGTTGCTGAGTAGGCTAAAGTATTATATCCAGACATATATACATACATATAAACATATATACATTCAGCTATTCTGCAAGTTCTAATTTGTAAATGACGGTAGACCTGTGCATAAATTTTGGAGCAATCAGGCTGAAATTTTTACCTTGAATTCCTTAAAGTATCAGGTGTTGGAAACTGGCAATAAGT
This sequence comes from Dendrobaena attemsi, assembly GCA_034693945.1. Lineage (NCBI taxonomy): Eukaryota > Metazoa > Annelida > Clitellata > Crassiclitellata > Lumbricidae > Dendrobaena > Dendrobaena attemsi. Next base: position 7,824 of record JAQFXW010002673.1, read on the forward strand.
TATATTAGCAACAAGTGGTACATTCTCTTGGCCGAGGTCACATATACAGCCAGTAAGAACTAATGTTAGGTTATGTGTTTTTTATTTTAATTTATTTTAAGTTTCTGTTAGCTGCCAAAGGCGTTTTCTATTGTGTGGTTTGCCTCGTGCCAGTTGGAAAATAAGATCGCCCACCCCGACTCCAGGGTCTGCCGTACCAGGAGCGTTCCAGCACTTAGGCTTAATATGAGATTAATAGAGAATGATAAGGTGAACCTGCTGTAAAGCCGACCTGCATGTCGTACTATGCGAGCCGTATTTCATATAACCTGACTGTAATCATACTGCGTTTGTCAATATGAGATAAAAAAAGAATGCTATTAATTATTATTTGTGTATGTGCGGTTAGATTTCGTCCAATTCAACTCGGAGAACACTAGAAATGTGGAAAAAGGAAATGAAAGTGGAAGTAACGTTGTGGAGATCACAGCAGAAGATTAATTGTTTATTGGGTAATCCTGTACTTGAGGCTGATATAATTGTTACACAGTCGATGTTTTGATATTACCTGCGCAGGGATGAAAAAATACCAGCATTATACTCAGGGGATGAAAGACAGAAATGTTGATTGCAAAACAAAACGCTGGTGGATGAAAGAACATGTTGATGATATTATTATACCTCATTTACTCACACATTCCTAAATTCATTCATTCATCCTGGTTTTTATATAGCGCCTCTTTAAGAAATTATTCAGAAGCGCTCCCAGCCAAGCCGCGACCAAAAACACTCCTAGTATTGCTCCATGATGTCCACTATTTATTTATTTATTAACACATTTCTATACCGCCACTTCAAGTCTCCTACTCAGAAGCGGTCTCGACCACAGCCCGGAGGTGTGTCGGAGTTTACACGCCGAAGCGCCATGAGCAATTGTGAGTGAAGGACTTGCTCAAGGTCCTTACGCAGCGGGTGGGATTCGAACCCGCAACCCTTCGGTTGCAAGGCGGTGACCTTCACCACTACACTACCGCGCCAACCTGATCCATGCCGCAATTAAGTACTTTAAAAACTGACCAAAGATTGGTCAAAGAGGCTTTTCTTGGGTTTTCCACTCAACGTGGGCGGAAAACGTCTCAAATGCATCCAAAGATAATAAACAAGTTATAAGCTGGGTAGGCCTACTTGGCGTCTAATTTGGAACAATTTAGAAATCTTCATATATAATAGCTTTTGGTGCTACTTCACTGAGCATATTCTGTGTGATGACGAACTTGCCTGCATGTGTACAGGCTACGGTATTGAAAATCAATTCTATTCATGACATTATTATCACGACCTATGAACACTTTCGTACCTTGTGCTCCTGATTTCTTTCAACGATTTGTTTAGTTTCTGCTGTGCATTTTGATTTGCTGGTTAACTATTAAATTTTCAATTTAATGTTATTATTTAACTACCTCACTACATTCAATCTGTAATTAATTCAGGCTTTAAATTGTATTTCTGCCATTACGATTTAACCTAAGTTACACTATAATCATAATTGAATGGGGTTACTTGGATTGCACTTATGTTAGATTGTTGTTACCATTCGATTTCTGGCTGTGGTTCTCCCGACACAACGCATTCGAGAGTCAGAGTTCCTCCAAGGTCAACGACTTCGCTCTTCAGCGGCTGATCGAAGTAAGGGGCACCTGTGACAAACAGAAAAGAGAGATGATTGATGATAGATTTGCTAAATAGCTAATTGCAGTTCACCTTTTGTCGAGATCATTAAGCCATTGAGTGATAAAAGTAGGCCTAATCACTTCCAAAACTCTTCAACTACCATCATACCCAATACCACAACAACCATCAATAAAAAGTGTAGGCCCTACTTCCACACTACTGCTGCTAATTATTTCCATCGTTGGTTGATTGACAGACGGGGCATTCATTGCGCCTACCTGTTGCAGTCAGATCGACATTGTCTTCGTCTTCTTCTCCCTCCTCAGTGACCTTGACAGTTCCAGAGACCTTGACCTCTGCGCTGGCCGACTCCGTCACCGACGACGCAACGACAGTCACCTTGGTTTCTTCGACTTCCTCTTCTTCCTCTGACTCTTCCTCCGACTCCGATTCCTCGGAACTCTCTTCCTCCGCCTCTTCCTTCTTCTCCACAACCTTCTCCTTCTTCGCTGTCACGACATCGGCTTTCGCATCCGTGGTAGCCACTTGCACCTTGGCCTCTTCCTTGACCTCAACTTTCGTCTCCTTGACCTCTACCGTGGCCTCCGCTTTGACCTCTACCGTGGCCTCCGCTTTGACCTCTACTGTGGCCTCCGCTTTGACCTCTACTGTGGCGGCCTCTTCTTTGACCTCGACCTTGACCTCTTCCTTGACCTCAGCTTTCTCCTCTGTCACTGTCACTTCTTCAGTTAACTTTCCTTCTATCAGCTCAACCGTTGCTATTTCTTCCTTTACCTCAGTTCTAGTGCATGCCTGTGTTTCCTCTACCTCTTCCTTGACTTCTGCAACTTTCTCTTCGACCTTGACCTCTTCTGTCTTCACCTCGACTACCTCTACTACCTTCTTCTCCTCCCGAACTTCGACCTTCTCTTCGATCTTCACCTCAGCCGCAACTGCAACCACTTTCTCTTGAACTTCCTCCGTTGCTACGACGGCCACGACCTTGACTTCCTTTCCTTCTTCTTCCTTTTCCTCCTCTTCCGCCGATGATTCCTCTTCTGACTCCTCCTCAGACTCCACTTCCTCTTCCACCTCCTCCTTCTTCTTTTCCTCGTCGACCTTGACCGCGATGACCTCTGTCTTGACCTCTGTCTTGACCTCTGCCGTGACCTCTTCGGCAGCCTTCTCCTCTTTCACCTCAACGACTTCCGTTTTGACTTCGGTAACTACTTGCGTCACTGTCTCTACTTTCTCCTCCGCCCTCACCTCTGTTGTTTCTTCCACCACCTTGACTACTGTAACTTCCTTCGCTTCCTCTTCAGACTCCTCAGCTTCAGACTCTTCTTCCGATTCTTCCTCCTCCTCCGATTCCTCCTCTGCCTTGACTTCTTTAGTCACAACTGCTGCTTCTACAACCTTTACCTTTTCTTCTTTCACCTCTTCAATTAGTTTTCCTTCCACTGTGACTATCTCCTCCTTTACTTCGATTATATTGCATGCCTGGGTTTCTTCTTCAACTTTAACTTCTCCCGCAGCTTTTACTTCTTCAGCCTTCACTTCTTCCTCCACTTTAATTACTTTTATTTCCGTTTCAGCTATTGCTTTTTCCTTTTCGGTTTTGACTTCTTCAACGGCTTCTTTCACTTCATTAGACTCGACTACCTCTATCGTTGATTCTATTATCTTGCATTCTTGAGTTTCTTCTGCAGTTTCTACTTTCCCGTCTGTCACTTCTTCAGTTAGCTTTCCTTCTATCAGTTCGACTGTTGCTATTTCTTCCTTTATCTCGATTCTAGTGCATGCCTGCGTCTCTTCGGTTGTTGTCTCTTCAACGTGTTTGACCTCTTCTTCAACTTTTACCACCTTGATTTCCGTTTCAACCGTCGCTTTTTCTTCTTCGGTTTTAACTTCTTCTGCGACTTGTACTTCTGGAGCTTTAACCTCTTCCACCGTTGCTGCCTTCTCCTCTTCGACCTTGACTTCTTCCACAGCTTTGGCTTCCTCTACGATTATCACTGGCCCTTCCTCAGTTGCTCCCACTTCCTCTGCAACTACCGGCTGCTCCACTTCAACTTTAATCTCTACAGCTTTTGGTTTCTCTTCTTCAACTTTGACTTCTGGTACCTTTGCTACTTCCACAGCTTTTGGTTTTTCTTCTTCAACTTTGACCTCTGGTACCTTTAATACCTCCACGGCTCTTGGTTCCTCCTCTACATTAAAGTCGTGTATAGCAACTGGTCTTTCCTTCTGCACAGCGCGTGCTGGTTGTATATCATCCAGATCCAGTCTGCCCGCTGCGGCCGGCCGAATATACTCCAACGGCTCTGAATTTGAAAGGAAACAGATTTCATATAAGTTCAAATGAGAAGCTAACGATTTTATTGATGCATGGGTCTTTTTAAAGCATACCACGATCCTAATAGAGGCTATAGCAGAATTAGTTAATAACTCGATATTCTCAGATAGACCTACGTTGTGGACTTGTGGATAAGAAACGTTAGGGTAATCAGAGGAAACCCTCTGATAATGCAGCACTACACTGTGTCAGGATGAAGAGTAGGCCTAGCACCTAAACATTTGCCAATAACTTCTTGAAAACTAAACCAATAGCTATAAAACTATATATTCAGTATCCTACATAATTATTCAACGATCCTGCCAAATATGACTTAAATTGACTCCGCACAATCAAAGATATTGAATATTACAAACATCTGATAAAATTGAAGGCTTCCAACTTTGGCTACGTCCTTAATAACTCAGACGCTGTCGACGTCGTCATCGAATAGGATCTAAGTCAGTTGTTTTGTTGTAAATATCAAGGAAGCATGGCGTTTGCAAAGAAGATAGAATTTTAATTTAATTATTGTTGCTTTCTTATCCGGACACAGTGTACATTTCATTAATTATAATAATCTGGTTGAAATTCAATGTATGGATGATGGTAGGAGTTACGCGAGGATCGACATTCTACAGTACTTACCTCTTTGTTCGAAGTTGTCGAATTCAGGATAAAGTTCCATGTTGTAGACAGGAGTATCATACTCACTACAGGAGAAAGACCACAATATACGAAATGTAGAATATTAGAATTAATTGACAAGAAAATCCATGCAGCCTTGTATAATTATAAATTATAACATTTTATTGTCAGAGTGGTCTTTTTGGAAGCAATAAAACAACCTAGTATAAGATGGTTCGTTTATTTTTATTTATTTATTTATTCACAAATTCTATACCACCCCTTCAAGTCTCCTACTACTCAGAAGCGGTCCCGACTACAGCCCGGAGGTGTGTCAGAGTTTACA
>JAQFXW010002674.1:0-12781 GCA_034693945.1 Dendrobaena attemsi
ACTAACCAACCCAAGCGTCCATAGTGAGATCAGAGGCTGAAGGCGAATTTGAAAGAATAAAACTATACTTACTTACTTACTTACTAGAATGCGTCGGTGCGGGCCAAATCTGCTCGACTTTCTCGGAGACCGTTACGGCCGCAAGAGCGTTAACGAGACCGAATTAGCATAATTATAAGCAAGTTATATATTATGTTGATTGTGGATGACAGTTGCGGATTTCATACGGTATAAAGATGGACTGTTCCTTACTGACCACTCTATAAGACTTATATTGCTGAATAGTCGTCTTAATTAGTTAACAAATTACTAAATTAGTAATTTCGTGTTTTCCATTTGTTGCTCGAACTTACTTACTTATTGAAACTGACAACTGTTTGAATTGAATTGAATTAGGCGGATATAGGTGGGTTGATTAAGTACATGTAATCGGTTGTCAAGTGGCAATTTGGACGGAAGGTCAGGTATACTTTAGAAGTTGATCTGGAGTCAGTGGGCATAGGACCCTCTATTTGATCGATACTGTTACAGATCAATTCGAATGACACGCAGTTCAATTAGCTTGGAAATACGATAATATAGATCTAATCTTCACACAAATGTATAAAAAAATCCAACCAGTTCTGAATTAATCAGATAGATCAATCACAAATTTAAGGCTACCTGGATTGGATCGATTATCGACGACTCACCTTTATCAGGCTGACCGGCAGATCGAGTTGTCAGAAGTACAAGCCCAATGAACGCTAGAACTAGGCACACTTCCATCAAGCGTAACATTTTTTGCGGTGATTGCTTGATTCCTTCGAGAATATTGTAAAAAAAGAGAAAATCTATCAAATCCGCACTCGCGTGTTTAACGTGTGTCGAATCTGTGCTCGTGTAAGGTATTAGTATCGCTGAGCTTCTTTATTAGTCCGCGGTTTCTCAGTTGTTTGGTGCTGCCTAACATCTTGACGCCAGCATATCCGAAGAATTCATCACAGGCTATTCAGCCGCAGCCTACGCCGTCCCAACAGCCTGCTGTTACCTGAACGCCATTCTTCAGCGTATAATGTCCATTAGCCATGCATCGCCTGTGGCTCAACAATTATTGCGTCCTTCCGACCTATGACCGATTCCAGTCCTACTTTCGAGCACTCTCTACTTCGTTGATACCGAGCTGGCTTTAATCTTATCTCATCGATCTCCAATAAAATCAGGCCGAGTGATCTGATTGGGTGCCACAGCGACCAATGAAAGCAGCCGGCTTCGGTTTCGCTCACAACATGCAGTATCCGATGTCGTAGGCCTTATGGTCTGTGTAATGTGTATACTGCAGCTCTAACGAATGCGTTATATTATGTCTCGACCCCCTAAGTAACGTGTGACTTCTTACTCTCCTCCTTCGTCCTCCGCGCACACTTCGCTCCTCCGTCTTCTTCCTCGATCCTCCTCAAGTGTCGACTTTCGACAAGACGTTAAAGTAGGCTATACACTCTGGCAGACGCTCCTCTTCGCTCTGACTACAAAGCGAACGACCGCATGAAGACGTGAGAAAAATTCTCCGGGATTTGGATGAGAACGGAATTCCACTGCAGCCAATTACAGAGCAACGCACAAGCGAAGGGTTTACTCTGGAGTTCATCGGGGTCATAACAGAGAGATTACTCTGTTTCTGAAAACAGCAAAGAAGGGATTATTTTTTGTTTGAACATTCCTTTGTCCAGTGTTTTGACGAGATGGATTTCAATCCCTTTCCTAATCTCAAACTGTCGTTCCATGCGCTATTAATCTTACATATATAATACATAGCATCTCAACCGTTCATACTATGAGAGGCGCTATATAAATATATGTCAGTATAGTACGATACAACAACGTATGCATCACTACTGTACCAGTCTGTACGTAGCTTTACTTCGTCTTTACTAATGTTCCTTACTTTGCAGTTAAACTTATTGGACGAGGGGGAGGAGTAAAGGATGAGAAGAGAGACAGAGGCACAGTCAGACAGACAGGCAGAGAAACAGACAGAGACAGAGAGCTAGAGACAGACAGACAGACAGACAGAGAAAGAGAGCGAGAGAAAGAGACAGAGAGCGAGAGAAAGAGACAGAGACAGACAGACAGAGACATAGATACACACAGATTGTAGGAGCCAGACAGAGATGGAGAGGATCAGGCTCGGATCTCCTGCCTCATCATCTTCATCTTCATCTGCCCCACATCCTTCGCATCCGTTTAATCCGTTCTCTCTGTCTGTGATAATTCTTTTACTAGCAGCAGTTTCGTTTTGGCTCAGAGAGGGGGCTGATGATCTCGACGACCCGGGGGGGGGATGGCGTGGCGTCACGCCGGGCCCCCCCGTCGAATTAACCCTGGCACCTTCGGACACGGCACCGGGCGCTCCCTTAGGGGACCATCGAAGGCCGATCAAGTTTCAGGGCCGATGAGTGTTATCCGATTACCCACCGACGCAATTGGGGAGATTGAATCGGTTGGGTAGAGTGAGGGTTAAGGTTAAGTGGAAGTGGATGAATCCTACGTTCGGGCATCAACTCCCATAAATTTATATAGGAGTTAGAGTTGGGGCTATTCTCACCAAGCAACGCAAAGATAATCTCACTTCATGGGTATAGGCAGGGGCTTCTATCCCGCCCCCCCCCAAAGCAGCCGGGCTCAAAAACTCATGACTTTCCATTTTCCCCCTCAAAATACCCTTCCATTCCATTTGACCAATTCCCCCCTCTATTTCTGAAATTTATACATTATGAAATGCCCCCCTGTTTTCCACTGGGCGCACTTGCGCCCGCAAGGGTATAGGGATAGAAGCCCCTGAGTATAGGGCCTACTGTACATGTACATTAGGTTTCTATTTGCAGAATTACCGCTTTAGTAGCAGCCGCTGTGTTCCGTTTGAAATTCTTGTAGTTGCAGAGTAGAGAGGGCTGTATAATAGGATCTCACCCGATCGATCCATAGAAAGATGAGCAGAGGCAGGGCCATCCATACACGATTATAGTTACAGGAAAACACATATATTTGGATCTCATTACTATATGCAATTATCTTATGATCTCAACTCATTTCATTGGTTCTGCGAACTCTTCATATAGATCCATGCATAGAGTTGTATACGCACTCATTTGGGTCGAATACGGTGGAAGTGATCACTCGATTCGCTTCTGCACTCAGAACAACTGCTATGTCGTTCAAACAGACAGTTCAACGACGGTCGTTCCAGACATAATATCATTCTGACAGCTATTTGTATCATGAGGATTACTGCAATGTCGGTAAAGATAATGAAAACGGGCAACATATCCTATTACAGGTCGGAAAAGGTCAGCAGCGGTAGGTCAGGCAGGCGGGCGACCATGATTGACCTCGAGTGAAGGAGGTCATGGCTTTTTGGTCGGGTCAAAGTCTTCGCTGCAGCGCGGTGCATCTATTTCCTATCGACCCCAATAATTGACGGTTGACAGTTGTTTATCCCACGAACCTTGTGAACTGTGTACTATTCTGCAATGTTTCAACAAAACCTCATTATCTCCGTTTTCCTTATTCTATGGAGACGCTTCCGGTTTTTTCTTTATTCCCCCACCTTCGGCTTTTCGAATTAAAAAAAACTCTCTTTCACCTCCTTCATTCAATCTCTCGTCCTTGCGTCTCATGTCGTTCTTTCTCTAACTCCACCTCCTTATCGTCTTCCTCCCCTCTCCTTCTCATTTTCCTCTTCTCTGTCCTTCTCCTCCTCATCTTCCTCTTCGATCTCCTCCTCGTCTTCCTGTTGTGTCTTCTTCATCCTCTTTCTCATCAACTCTCTCTTACTTTTCTTCCGTTCACCTCAAAATTTTAAACAATATCAATAGAAAGACATTTTTTAGACATTGTTGTATAATCATATCTGATAAAATTCGATTGGCTTTTGTCTTGAACTATTAGCAATTCATTCCTACTGAACAACCGCTGTAAACCAACTCCAATCTTTATCGCCATCTTCGTTGTTACGAGTTATTATTAAGACCACAAAAGTGTTTGGCAGAGCTGACTGCTATAACACGAGTCCACAGGTGGCGGATAGTGGAATGACCTCTAGATATAGAGGCTAGATGCGAAATAAGCAGGGCGAACCTGACGAATAAGCAGTGGCGGACCACTAGCGGCAAGGCTAGCAGGGTGCAGAGTAGAACAAGGTTGGCATCTTGTTGTGCTTGAAAAACTGCAACCCCTAAGACGGTCTTGTGACATGGAGAGTACAGGCCGCCATTAGATAAGCCTGTGGCCCCCGCTGCCTTGCGGGTGAGTGATCACCTCAAAGGCTAGGCCCATGGTACACAGCCAACTGTGGTTGGCGTCAGGAAGGGCATCCGGCCAGAAAAATTTGCTTCAAACATTTACATATGGATCCAGTCTACAGAAGACAGGGATCCGAGTGGCTTACCCCTCTTTGAGGGATTAATTCGAGCCAGAAGGAGAGAAGAAGAAGATTATTAAGACCACAAAAGTGTATATCCAACAGAGAATTTGACTTAGGCCAGTGAATAAGCTAGCTTCTCTTCCTGGCGTGTTTTTTTTGGGCGCTGAGAAATTTCTGAGGATTTACATTACGTTAAGGCTCGGTGTTATCCAGGGTGTACAGTGTACTGTGTACCTATAGTATGCAAAACTTTTCACCCCAAAGCTCTCCTCTGCCGTGAGCGGATCACCTTGCTTTAGCCAACACGAATCCGTTCTTTTCGAATCATTCTCAACGAATCTGAACGAGAGAAATAACGTCCTTTGTTAGAGGTTGTCTTGTGGCGACGATCTGGCTGCAGAACGCGAGCTCCAGGGTGAAACTCACGACCCTCCTCACACACTACAGCGCCCCCGGGCGACGGGTTTTCTAAAGGTGAGCGATAAAATCTTTAAGATTTTGCATACGGTCTACCACCGACGATACACCCGTCGCTGCCTCTAAGACGTTGATTGTGGCGACTGATAGTGAAACGAACATACGTAGGCCTATACTAACAGACAAACAGACAGAAAGACAGACAGACAGAAAGACAGACATCAAGGTGCAGACCTATAGGCAGACAAGCATAGGAGCAAGCATACAGACAAGTGGGTGCAAGCAGCCAGATATACGCGCTCTGAATAGTAATGGACTGTAAGAGGCGGTATAGAAGTACACACATACGTACATACATACAGTAAAGTTTTCTCAGACTACAGTAGGTCGTATAGAAAGATAATACAGAAAAAGACGGTGACCAATGAGGCGAAAAGGTGGTAAAGAATTTGAACCCGGGAGACTAAACTGAATACTTGTCTAGTTTTTCTCGACGGCAGCTCAACAAGATTGTAACACATTTAATTAAAATAACAAGGGAACCCTTATTATGACAAAAATGCATATGTCAAATTGTCACAAGCGATTAAGGAAGTCTCCAACAGTGGTCAAGAAGTGTACGACCTTGAAGCTTACCATAATTATAAACGACCTCTGTCGTTGGGAAAATCAAACTTGGAGTTAGAGGACTGGCGCTGATATGCCGATGGTACACTTAATAAGTCTTAAACTTTATCACATTAACTATTTATGACTTCAGGAAATGATCCTCGCTTAAAACTAGTTACTGTACCTTTGGTAACTTGAAAGAACAAATTGCTGCGAGCCAATAATTTGTCGCCCTCTAGCGAATGAGAAACATCTCAGACATTCAAAACGATAAGGTAGACCTACTTCATTTTGCACCACCTTCACTGCTTTGTGCACCATCACACTATAGCGTTGATGTGATAGACGAATCCGAATTTATTTGGATACAACCATGTTCGGCAAATCAAGGATGGATGGCACACTTTTTGTGTTAGATGCCACATGTTATGTCTTTGAACTGGTTGGTAAATTTTGCATATTTTGAAATTCGTCTTTAAACTGGACGACACACTTGGCTTGGCTTGGATAGTATCTGTTATTGGATGCCATGTTTGACATGGACGTCTGCGATGACATACTTTAGCTGGATGGCAGATGTGGCTTATCTACAGGTGGCTGGTAAGAGCTAGATGGAATATTCAGCATGCCATAGCCTATGTCAATTCTTCAAAGAGGGTGGCATATTCGGCAAGACTTATTCCATGACTTGCCTTTGAACAGGACGGCATATTCGGTGACCTTATTATGTGCGGCATTTAAGCAAAGCGGCTTATTTGGCACACGTCACCTTTATACCACCAAGCTCAGTCATTCCAACTGTTATTCTGCATATTCCATCATTTCCATGTATAGGTATTAGGTCTAATACCTTACGAACGACTTATTTGGGGAATGAGGACTTTATGTACTGTATACTTTGACACATCTTGTAAGTATCACCTTTCAGCTTGGTGACACTTTTGCAAACTCATTTCATGCATGCCTAACAACCGACTGGTTATTCGAACTGTCATACAACATATACAAGTAAACAGGTTGACATATCTGACATAATTATGAAATTCAGGTCATTCCACTAATTCCGATAATAATCAGCTGAGGTCATCTGACAATAATTTTCCATTCTCCTCCTCCTCCTATTGCAGCTGCGTCCTCATCAGTTGACTCACGGCTACTGTTTGCTTCTGACGAATCGTTGTTCTGACCTATTTGCGTGAATTTTAACAATTGATTAATTTATCATAGTTTGCAAGCGAGACTGTACAACGTGGGCAAGTAAACTAACCGTTTCTTTTACCGGAACTGAATAACCTGGGACTGGGAGCATTCAGTATAGAAGCGGTTCTCAACCTTTTGAGACTCAAGGACCCCTAGCATATCTTCTGTCTTGATCTCGGATTACAAACTATAATACTTGGGCGAATACTGTGGGGCAATAATCGCACGACCCCATAAATTTATAAAATGCAGTACACTTTAAGAAATTGGTCATAAATCAGCATGTGATTAGTAGCCTCATACTTCCAGGTACAGCCATTGAAATTAAGAAGAATGTAAAAAAAATCTATTTTATACTTTTAAATTTATAAACATGTAAATTCTAGACCGTAGACTTGCGTAGGACTGCGGACCACCAAGCAGATTGATGGCTGCGAACCAGAAGTTGAGAACCACTGCTCAGTGTAGTATTGTGGAGGTGAATTAGCGTCCATAGTTTGGTTATGTATCTTGTTTGTGTCATGGCATCTAGCGTTGACCTAACCCTAACCCCCCCTACTATACAATGACGTAGAGTTGGACGGATGCCGTGTGAATGACGTATATATAATATGTGATTCTACGGAATATTATAAGGCGTCAGTTAGGAAGACACCGTTGATGATTTCCGGTTGCGTATAAAGATATCAACTGTCAAGAAATGATGTCGTCCTATACGTAATGTACGATTGGCAAAGTACTTTCAGAGCCACCTGTCAGCCATCTTCATCATCCAGGCTATAATAGTGTGTCTCTGACCTGTCATAGACGAGTTGTTTTCTCCCCCAAAGTCCTACCTGCACCTCATCATGGCGGGAGGGTGAACAGACAAGTAGGGGACTGCATTGCGAGACTAGGCCATCTGTGGAGCAGGCATTGGCCGAAGAGCCACCTATAGGGCGTTACGCGAGATGGACAGGCTCACCCGAACCCTGAAAGTGCTGGCTAACGCAGGAGGCAGGTGCTGGAAGGACACCTAAGGCGAAAGAGGTCATTAAATAGGCCCACCGGCTTCCTTACCCTGCCGGGAGAGAACTGGTCACCACGGTCACCACCTGACATACATGACCAAGTAACCTCAAGAAAGAGGCCTCATAGTCAGCGCAGCGCTCGACGGAGGAGAAATAAGAAGAAGAAGACGAGTTGTTTTGATGATGATTCCTGCGATTCTGATGATGATACGAACATTAATGACGGCGCAAAGATGAGGATGTCGATGATGAAGATGAAGATGATGCTATTCTGTTCTATTTGAGGATTTATAAAGTGTCTCTCTCAGCTGAGCAGAACAAGGGAGCTCCAAAAGCGAAAAACCCATGGGTCGTGGACAAGAACAACTAATGATAATGATGATGATGATGATGATGATTATGATAATGACGACGACGACGACGACGATGATGATGATGATGATGATGACGACGACGATGATGATGATAATGATGATGATTATGAAGATGAAGATGATGATGATAATCCCATGGGTCGTGGACAAGTAAAACCAATGATAATGATGATGATGATGATGATGATAATGACGACGGCGACGACGATGATGATGATGATGATGACGACGACGACGATGATGATGATAATGATGATGATTATGAAGATGAAGATGATGATGATGATGACGATGATGATAACTGCATAAACGATGTTGATGCGGCCAAGAAATGAGTATGGTGTTGTTGCCAATGACTCTGTTATTGTTTCTCTCCTGATATTCTCCTTAATATGAAGATAATGATGACGTTGATGATGTTTGGCAATAAATCCAGCTGTCAAGATGTCACATCGCGAAACTCAACTAACATTTCAAAATAATCGAGTTTGGAGAACAACTCTCCTCCCACATCCCATCCCCCATCTGCCTCCTCCTCTCCATCTGTGATTCTGTGCGCAGTGTAGCGTGACTCACACAGAGGCGCAGATCTGTGTCAAACATTGGGGGGGACAGACTATTAGCGCCGAACGGCGGGGAAATGTCTCTCACGACTAGGGGTCTGGGGTCTACTGTAACAGTGTACCCTGAGCACCCAATAATTGTGTCCCTGCGCATAATGGTCACTGTGGAGAGTTTACATGCCTGCATTGCCTGGCGTATGCACCACTATAGTTCCACGGCAAGATCTTACTTCACGTTAGGCAAAGCCCATAGGAGGACATCTTGCATTGAAAGTGAAGGACACCGCAAAAATGCTGAAAGTCAATTCGCGCGTGAGCGCGAAATTTTTGTTTGACTTTTTGACTACGAAAAATAGCCTACACACTGTCCAATTTAAGTTTTTAAGAAGCTTGCAAGCCTGAATATTGGGGGCGACAGACAACATCGCTGTCCCCCCACTCAAAACTTTAGAGGGGACGATCTCCTTTTGTCCCCCCATGATTTACGCCACCAGACTCACAGCAGCAACTTTATGCTGTAGCCTATACGCGCTGCTGCATGTGTTCAGTAGGTCGTGCGATCAACAGCCATTACCTCCTGGCAGATCTTCCGACTGCCCCCCCTACACATGATTATTATTACGGCCTCAAGTTCAGATTATGCCATGAAGGCATTCGCATAATATCCCCACACACATCGATCGATCGACCGAACGACCGAACCATTTGCACGAACGAACCTTTATAGACGCCGACATTTGAGAATCGCAGCCGAAGTCAGAGAATTATAAGATATTATATATATATATATATAATTATATAATCGATATCGGCAGATGTTAAAACTCAGAAGTTTAAGTTCTCTGTCTGTCGCTGTCTGTCTGCCTGTCTGTCTATCTGTCTGTCAGTCTCAATCTCTCTCTTTATCTCTGTCTCTGTCTGTCTGTCTGTTTCAGCCTATCTCTTTATCTCTGTCGCTGTCTGTCTGTCTGTCTCGGTCTCTCTCTTTATCTCTGCCTCTGTCTGCCTCTCTGTCTGTCTGTCTGCCTCTCTCTGTCTCTCTGTCTATATATATATATACATATATTGGTTCTCATATGTGTACGCATATAAAATTATAATTGAAGTGCTTATATTTCTATAGACACTCACACAGAGATCCGTTATATGTGTATATAAAATATTACAAATATACAGTAGGCCTATAGCTGTTCAGGGTTTAAAAACTTTAAATACAGTCTATAATATAACAGGGACACTGGGACAATTGCACATGCAGATATATCTATAAGATAATTATTGCTTAAATCATTGGTATGCGTTATTGTTTGTGTGTGTGTGTGTATAATATATATTATAGTGTACATCTATAATTGTAATAATATAACTATATATATGTATTGTATGTGTCTATAGAATGGACATAGGGATATATTATGTATATATGTATGAAGTGCAGGTGTGTGTGTGTGTGTGCAAGTGGGCGTGAGCTTAGCTTTCGGATGACGATAGTTCTGCTCCTGAATATTCATGAAGCTTCTGTCACTGTTTCTCTCTATGTCTGTCCGTTTGTCTTTCTCTATTGTCCGTCTGTCAATCGGTCTAGATCTTCCTTTGTTCAATACCGTTCGTTGTCTTCGCTGAACTCTTAAACCACAAGTACCTCCGTAGAAACTGTGAGAGATAAATCACCTAATGACTTGTCGTTTATACTCTGCGTGGGACTTCATAAACAGTCGAAGCTGGAGTCCGACACAAACGCTGTTCCTCCGTTGCAGCTGGAGTTCCCATCTTTGACTGCTGTGGGAACTGCGACTTGAGCGGATGTACTTGACAGCAGCAGCAGCAGCAGCAACCCAGGTGATCGTCGTCTGAAGCGTCACCTGGTGATGATTTTGTATTAACTGTTATGACTGCGCTATAAGAAACAATGATGCCCGACTAAGTAAGTTCCAAGCACCAGGTGGGATTACTTACTCAAACGCTATAGACGATTGTATTCTTCTCTTCTTTGTTAATTGCGGATGTAATAATAATGGTATTGTATTTAAGTATTTATATAGCACCTTAGTTCGTAGTATGAACTTCTCTGAGGCGTTCCTGACTACAACGCTGAGTCGGAGTTTACACACTGAGGCGCCCCTTTGACAAGACACCGTAATCTCAGAATGTCTAAAGCGCCACTTGAAGGCCAAGCACAGAGCACCAACCAATTCCCGAGCGCTTCGTCAACTCAGAAGGGTTGTCCATGGGCAAGTTCGTGGTGGTCAAGGGACAGAGGAGGCAGAGCAGCTGTTAAGGTGGACGTCGTTTGACAAAGACACCTGGAGAAAGAAAGTACAGTTTATCTATGGGAGGGAGGCCACGGAACTCGGCCTCAGATCTTATATTCTTGGTGCAAGTGTCTCCTCCATTATTCTACTCCCTTACAGTTGTGCAGTTTGTCGTTAACCTCAGCGTCACCGGTTCGAATCCCAATGGCCTTTGACTGCGCCCATATAGTCACAGCTTTGGAAGTTCCTGTCAACACTGCTCAGTGCTCAGGCTGTTGTGTTGACAAGAACGTCCAAAGCTGTGACTGCATGGAGCACAACATCCTGCGTTGACCGTTCCTCAAGATAATAACGTCTGTCTAATTTAAGTCATGAACCGATTTTCACCTCATAAATAATGCCAGACTGAGATCGTAGTTATAATTGTAATTGTATGCTTCAATTATTTTATAAAGCACCTCTTAGAGAAACCTCAATAGACGCCCTCAAAAAATCACGTGACATCTACAGGGTGAGTCAAAAAGATAACCCATATATTTTGGCCTAATATTTTGGTCAAAAATAGGAATTTTTAAATCATATTTTACAGACTGATATGTAGCTCATATCTACGTTTAACTGACAATTTTCACCAAAATATTTCAAACAGAATAAACGTTGATCAACTTCCATGAGGCCACCCACTGTTTTTTGATAGTCCAAAATTGTTAACAGTTTTTTCGTTAACATTTTCGCCAAAAGTAGCATTTTTAAATTACAATTTACAGGCTTAAAGGTAATTCACATCTACACACTTTGACCAAATTACTCCAACATATTGTAAACTCAACAAAAGTTGCAGCAGTTGTAACGAGAACAGATCCTGTATTCTGATGAACCAAGCAGTTTAACACAAAAATGTTACAAATTTGTTACAAAGTGCTTCAACTTTTGCCGAGTTTAAAATATTTTTATGAGATTAGGAGGTTAATTTGTAAATATGAATTACCTTTAGGTGTGTAGATTTTAATTTTATTTTTTGTTACTACTTTCGACAAAAGTATTAGCAATAAACTGTTAAATGTTTTTGAACCTCACAAATTAAGGGTTGGCTCCCTAAAAGTGGAATAGCATTAATACATTTTGAAATATTTTACTAAAAATTTTTGATTTGGATCAAAACATCAGTAAGAAACGTAGAGGATTCACTTTTTGGCCCACCCTGTATATTCACAACCTCTCTTACATGAAAGGTCGCTTCTGAATTAATAATCTGATACTTTCACTAAGCTTTATAATATGATGCATTTTATAAATGTGGAGCCTTTTAGGTTAATGGATTTGTTGTTATGTCTACGCCTCACGCAGTCGAGAGATCTTTAACGTTACGCATAGAAACTCATCTGAGAAACTACTTTGACTAATGCGTCAATGTACTACTAGGCTATGTATGACTGACATTATAATATGTATGTATATATGTATGTGTGCATGTATTCGTGTATGCATTTATGTATGTATGTATATGCTTTGGAGACAAAATTAATAGTATTCATCAACTGAGTCGGTGTATCCGTGTATTAACATGCTTATTGTGACTGTTTTCATAATGACAATTGACTAAAAAAAATATACACACAAATCAATCAGTAAGTTACTCAATCAAAATTTCTGTAGCGCCTTTTAAAGATCCCCACTCAACCTATATCAAGCAGAAAAATTGGCTTTGGGTTAAACTTTAGTTATCATCGGTTTAAAAAGTCACAGCATGTATGTAGGCCTATAGGATATGGAAAGCAGGAGACATAGTATAATTCTCATCTGATCTCATGATCTCATCTTATCATTGTATCTGAAGGATTATATGAAACCCGATTTTGATCACAAGGCAGTCATTGCTTTGGAGACAAAATTGATTGTATACATCAACTGAGTCTTATACGCGTAGTATGTATGTATGTATGTATGTATGTAT